>CM046845.1:15518042-15560761 GCA_025618425.1 Heliocidaris tuberculata | reverse complement strand
TCTTTTTTCTTTTCTTTTTTTTAAGATTATTATTATGCTCATAACCCTCTTTGTACATTATGTTGTCTATTGTTTTAATAGAAACATAAATATTTTTTTGTTAAAAAAGGGTATGGGCATGGATCCTCCAAAATATAATTTTTTTTTTCCAATATTGCACACTTCAAAAATATATATTTACACAAACTTCACCACAGATAATTATGATCACTAAATATACTTGGCTAGCACAAGCGAGATTTTGGATTGTTCTCTGAGTGAATTGCAGAGGTGATGAAAACAGTGAATAATATAAATATCTCCAGGTGAGATGAGGGAGTATAAATTTATAGTGCCTTGTAGAAATTGCTCCAAGCAAAGATCGTGAAAAGGGAAGATAGGACACTCTCCAGATTTTGTCCCTTTTTTTTTTTTTTTTTTTTTTTTTTTTTTTACGCACACACATGCACACGCTGGTATCAATATGCATATAGCACTTCATTTATTTGATGCACGAAAAAAGAGCAATGTAGATAAAATGCCTTGCTCAAGGGCATAAGTGCCGTGCCGGGGATCGAACGCCCGATCCTTGCATCTCCAGTCAAGCGCCTTAAACCACTGGACCACGACGGCACCTTGTACAGGGTACGATGCAGGGCCGGGAAGGGCGCTCAACAGCGCTGGGTAGGTAAACCGACGCATTGACTCTGTACAAACCAATGGGGGAAAATGACCCAGGGGGGCTGAAATACTGTAACAGGAAGGAAACCGTGCAGGCGTCTTTATGAATTCAGAAGAGGGAAAGGGCTTGAAAATTGATGAGGAGGAAGAAAAAAAAAAAAGGGGGGGGGGTAAATTCAACAGGGGACATGCAGCTATCACAGTGTTGTTCCATTTTCTTTACACTTGAATATCATCTTTGAATATCATCTTAAAATAGTAATCATACACATACACACCCGCACGTGCACGCAAACACACACAGAGGAGGAGGGCTCCTGGTGTGTGTGAAGGGGAAAATGAATGATTATTTTCCCCTTCTCTTGGGTAAATTGTTAAATGCACATCTTATTATTTATGATATGAATATAACATGAAGAATTGTATTTCATTTAATTATACCGTAATTATACATTTTTGTTTACCCCTTTATTCATTTAAAGGAGATCTTTATATGAACTAGGAAAATAACCCAAAAAAAATAAAGGAACATTAACATATTTTGAATGAAAGATCATTTACATTGAATATTATACATTGTGGGACATAGGGAGGGGGTATAGGGCGTACGTTAGTGTTTGTCAATATATTATTTACTTAGTGATTTCATTCCAACATTCTTCCATGCTTGTCTTGTGAATAATTTAACACTATGGTATGAAAACGAAATGAAGATTTGTATTTGTTTGAAATTATTTACATTTATTTTATGTAATAATCTATTTTGAATGAAATCTCTAATAAAATATTTTGAAAAACAAAAAAAAGTGTGTGTGTGTGTGTGTGTGTGTGTGTGTGTGTGTTTGGGGCGACTAGGGGCATAGGGTCCCGACTTTTACAAGTACCCGAAAAGTGCCCCTTTCTTTCTGATAATTTTGAAAAATGTTGCCCCACTTTGTTTAAATTATGGGCACGTTCGAGCAAGTGGAATGGAATCTTTTGCTGTAGGAGGGGAGGGGCATGTACCCCTCTTGATTCCATCTTCTCTACCTTACATTTTACTAGAAAGACTAAAAACTATATATGGCTCTTTTTGTAAGAAAAAGTGGGAAATGTAGGTAAAATGGGTTGTGCTCATTACAAGAGGAAAGGGAGGGCTATCCGAGAGGGCACTTGATATCAGAAGTTAAAAGTGACATTTGATTTGATATCAGATCTGAAAAGGTACACTCATATCAGTTGGGGAAAGGGCACTCATTACAATGCAAAAGGGGCAGACTTTGAAAGGGGTAAATATTGTACTTTCAAAAGGGGCACTTATCAGAAGGGGAAATGGCACTTTCTAAAAAGGAAAAGGGGCACTTTTGTAGTAAAAAGGGGCAGTTATCAGAAAGCAGTAAATTTCAGAAATAACAAGGGACATTTTTGGGGTATCTGAAAAAATGGAGGGGGGGGGGGGGGTACTGCACCTATAACAGTCAAGGCCACAAAATCTGCCTGTGTGTATCAGTATTCAGAACACAACAATTGTCATTGTGCTTTGCAACTGAAATTCCAGAGCTGCTCTAAATTTTAACCCAGAGTCATGAATCATTAATGACATTGAATAGTAAAAGGTTGGCAGAAATGACAGGTGCCATGCGCAATGGTATTATCGTTTTCTGAATTTAATTACTGATACACACCGATTTTGTGGCCTTCATTTTTTAAAAACCTGAAAGTCTAAATATTCAGATCATCAATTTAAGAGCATTAACCACAGAAATTTCACAGAACTTATCCAAATATAAATTTTATATCCTTTAACTGAACAATGTGAAAGTCTCATTCTGTCATAACTTGAGTTATTAATGATTAAAAGTGTTAACCTTTTTTTTTTTTAACGCCTAGTACATGCAACCAATTTTTAATAATAATAATAATAATCAAACATTCTTATATAGCGCATTACACATAAGCAAAATTGCATGTCTCTATGCACTTTAGGAGAGGAAAGAAAGGAAAGATGCACTGGGTTCATGATTCTGATTAACTATAAAGTGGTGAAAAGGTATGTCTTTAGAGAATTAATGAAGTTTTCATAGGAATTTATACTTTTCAGATATTCAGGCAACTTGTTCCACAAAAGAGCGGCAGAATATGTAAAAGACCTTTCCCCGTATGATTTTGTCATTATTTGTGGAACGCAGAGCAGGGACTTGGAACTGGAACGTAACATTCTATCGGGTTTATATGGAGTTAGTACTTCAGAGAGATAAGTAGGAGCCAGCTGATGTAAACATTGGTAGGTTAACATAAGTATTTTAAATTGGATACGGGACTTGATGGGCAACCAGTGTAGATCTCTTAAGACTGGAGTTATTGATTCATGTTTCTTCGTGCGTGTAACAAGTCGGGCTGCAGAATTTTGAAGGAGTTGTAGTCTTTGAATTTGAGAAGAAGGGAGACCAGAAAGTAAACTATTACAGAAATCAAAATGGCACATAACAAAAGCATGAATTAATCGTTCAGTGGTTGGTTTGTCTAAAAAATTGCGAATTTTACCTATTTTGTATAATCCAAATGAAGCTGAGCGACACTTTTGTGAGACAAAATTTTCAAATGTGAACTTATCATCAAAAGTAGCACCTAAATTTCTGCAAGTTCTGGTTGCATGAACAATTGTACCATTTATGTTCAATGTTGATATGAGGTTGCTTGACCTATGGCGTGAAGAAAGATGAAGAAACTCAGTCTTTGTATCATTGAGCTTTAAACCATTTACCTGAGACCACTCTTTGATTGATTGCACACACTCTGATATCTGTGAAGTGACATTAACATTATCAGTTCTCTTAAATGAAATGTACAGTTTTGCATTTGATATCAAAGAAACCCAATTAAACTATGTAGGGTAGGCCTACCACACAATGAACTTTAAAGATTTGATTAAATTTCAAAGAAACAATGTACTAAAATCTTGTTTTGATCTTCATTTTTATTGCATCTTCGGAAAATCATAATGGTGACAAAATTTTGACAAAAGTCAAAATGTCACAATTATTGACAATCTCAAGGCAGTTTCGTGGCAATTTCAAGGCAATTGACAATGTTACAGAGCATACAACGTGAATTTTGTTGTTGTTGTTTACTTAAAAATCCCGGGGGCATAATCATACACATCTATATGTTCCATAGTAATTCAATGAAAGATTGACTAGTGATAAAGTGCCGATAACTTGATAATAGCTGATGAAACGGTGGTGCCACAACGACCCCCCCCCCCGAAAAAAAGCTAACAACATCAATATAATTTACATAGAAAGTGAACACTTCACAAAAAAGTATCTCACCACTCTTTCCAGGAGATAAATTTAGTGAAAGTGTGAAACTGTCAAGAGTCCCTTGATGACCATTAATTCTTGAAGATTTTAACACCACAATTGATAGAAATTGGTGACATTCCTTATATCTGTGTATAGTTTTGCATTTCCAACTTCCAAAATAATTGCTGCAGGAGCATGTTACTGAGAGATATACAGTGCAAGAAAAAAACAAAACCTTAAAACAAAGGGCTACTGTGACCAAACTATGTGCTCTATGACAAATAGTTATCTTTTTCACATAAAACAGAAGTATTAAGCTTGTAAAGGATACCTTGATGGCATCCATCCGTATATGATGTACCAGGCAGCATTGCTTAGAAAATGACATGTAAAAAGTAAATGGTACTTTACATTGTCATCAATCGCATAAGTATAGTATAAAGGTCACCTATAAGGCATAAAATATAATTATGGCAATTTTCCCCCTCAGCCATCAAGGTATCACCTGAAACGGGGTCCATTCGCTATTCATAAGGACCGATATTCATAGAAAACCACTATTCATTTAACACGCGTTATGAATAGCGGTCCTTATGAATAGTTATGAATAGTGGTCCTTATGAACGGAAGTCCTTATGAATAGCGAGGTAATTTGTCTATGGTTTGCTCGCTATGTAGAAGGACCGCTATTCATACAAAACCGCTATTCATTTAACACGCGTTATGAATAGTGGTCCTTATGAACGGAAGTCCTTATGAATACAAGGTAATTTGTCTATGGTTTGCTCGCTATGTAGAAGGACCGCTATTCATACAAAACCGCATTTAAAACACGCGTTATGGATAGCGGTCCTTATGAATAAGTGGTCCTTATGAATAGCGGTCCTTATGACTAGCGAGGTTACCCCCCCCCCCCCGAAACAGGGGTGTTGATTCGTATTCATGATTGGGGGGGGGGGATGGGAGGTAGTATCCCCTCCCAAACAAGGGGCTTTTTCAAAAATCTGTTTATAAACTAATTGCATTCTACAGCATTCCAAAATGTTTTAATGATTAAATGTTGTTTAAAGTCACGGAAAATACAACAAAATATTAATAATCATAACATAAGCTATTCAAATACATGTATGTGTGTAATGAATTATTTGTAAAGGCAGGAAAAAGAAGGCAGATAGACAGTTTGTTGTTCAATGTTCGAAGAAGAAGTTTTATTAATAATACAATTTCTTGGACATTATATTTCGCATTGAAATTATGGCATTTCTTATTTCCTTACTTCTAATCATTAAAGAATGTGATGGTATTTCAAGATCAAACGTAATGAGTTTGGATAATTATTAGTTTTAAGTTAATGTATCATAATTATTATTTATTTCATCCAAAAATATAAGGTGCATGATAATACAGGCCACCCCCACCTCAAATTTTGTTGGGGGATATATACCCCCCCCCCCCCCCCTCCCGATCGACACCCATGTCCTGAAAGCATAATACTTCCAGTTTAAGGAAAATAGAAAATAACTGTCATAGTGCACATACTGTGGTTACAACAATCATTTGTTTTTAGGGCTTTGTTTTTTCTGAGACTCACTGTACAGTAAAGGGATCTAGTTCAATTATAATGAAATGTGGCCCTTCCCCATGAGGCCATTTCCGTTACATAAAAATAGGGGGAAGCTTAGGTGTCCTTTCTTCCGTTTTCACGATCTTTGCTCCAAGTGATATAGGAAACAGTTCTAAACTCAGAAATGTAGAGATGACGGTTCTCAAATTATCGTGTTAACTCGATGAGAAAACTTTGAGTGTACGAGCGATAAATATGAAAGATGTTCGTTCTCCTCATCACAAATTCCACAAACATCACAAACTCACAGAGTTGCCAATTTGTCTAGTGTTTTTCATTCTCTAGTTTTCATGTCATAAAACAATTAATAACTTTCTTATTAGTTGTCCGATTTTCCTCAAACGTTTTTTGATCTGCCTGTCTGATTTTTCTGCTTATACTGAAAACAAGTTATTCTGGGGTCAAAAAAGATGAAATAAGGATGAGGAAAATACTAAAAGTACATTCGCTGATGACTGGCCGTTCGGGCCGCGATGCAGAAAACGAAATAAAAAACACATAAAACATAAAAATCATAAAAAGTCATATCTGTCAATTCCTCTTTACAGATGATTCATACTACTTCAGACAAATTTGTGTGTAACATAAAAGAAATGTATGAATAATATGAACAATTATTTATGTTTGCCCAAAACTGTCGAAATATAGGTTTAATCTACAAAATGCTCATTATTTCATCCAATATTTTTGAAATGGGCATCAATCTTTAAGTCAACTTTACAAGTACCTCTTAAGCAAGTATTTTTAAAAAGTGATATATTACCTTTGACATTTCCATCACTTTTAAACAACTACCAGAAAAATAGATGATTTTAGCATTTTCAAGAGTTTTGTCCCATTTCTCCCCGATTGTCCCACTTCACCCCTACTACAATCCCAGTTTACCTCCATTGTGTCCCACTTCACCCGTTCAAGTCCCTCAATTTTAATGATTATTTGCATAAAAACAAAAAATATAGGGATTGTGTCAAGTATCTTGTTTTTTAGCCTATGTAGTATTGATATTATTTACCATGTAAAAATGGAAAGGCTACAATGAATATTTCAGAAGTTATAAAGCAAAGAGTGGCAAATAACGATTCTCGTCCCACTTCACCCCGCTCTCCCCTACAATTATATCAATCATAAAAGTGTGAAATAGTCACGATAAAATTTCATCTTTTTAGTCTTTCGGTCCATTTTCTTTTGTATAATTGGCCTATATATACGTTGCAAAATGTGAACAATCAGTAGCCACATCAAACATTTACGGACTCGTTCAATGTGCTGGACAACTCTCTGGACCAATCAAGTGGTTATTATACCTCTTAAAATAACTAACTGATATAATCATATGTTACATGTATCGTAATACTATACAGAAATGAACAATCTATTATATATCACTAAATGAATGAATAAATAAATAAATAAATAAATAAAAATAATAAATAAATAAATAAATAAATAAATAGATAAATAAATAAATAAATAAATAAATAAAGCAAAAAGAACAAATCATGTATAACATTTAAAGTCCATTCAGGTTCAGGTTCGCTTTATTTCATATTCACATTTCACATTTCATTTTTTAATACATATTGTCATTTTTGTTTACAAGAAATTCTCTCAGATATCTCCTAAAACGTGAGCAGGGAGGCCGGGAGTTCCATAGAATTTTCCATTCGGACGACATTTTCCTTTAATTTTATAAAATTTGTAAATACCAACAGAAATGTATACTGTACAACGTTGCCAGAGTTGGCAGAATTCTGCTTTCTGGCAGAATTTTGACCACTTTAGCATCTGGCATTATGCTAGGCATAATTTGACTAAATTTAGCAGAATTTTAGCATAATTCCGGTGTTTCTTTTTCTTTGCTTGTCAGAGTATTTTTGAGTAAAAATACACCCAGAAATGCTGATAACCTTTTTTTTTGTTGTTGTTGTTGCTTGTCAAAGAATTTTTGAGTAAAAAGTCCCCCCCCCCCCAAATGCTGATAACCTTTTTTTTTTTTTTTTTTTTTTTTTTTTGCTTGTCAGAATTTTTGAGTACAATTTTGATCAATTTTGATTTAGCAGTAAAATATATGATTCAGCAGAATTTTCGCTGCTCGCTAGCAGAATAGTTTTTTTTTTCGCTGGCCACACTGATACTGTATCGACAATTGACATAGCCTAGGCCCCTACACAGTATTCTGTTTAAAAGGGGAGGTCAATCGATTTTTCCTTGTGTGGATGCACAGTTAAAACGCATGGAGATCATCAATAGTGCAAGGTTGTAGTTAAATTTTGCCTTTATCAAAATGATGATCACAAAATTATATCCAACTATTTAATTTCCAGTCACTATGTTCATGATGTTCTCGCTCTCAGGACTGTGTGTGAATGGGTGAGTGAGCCATCTGCGTTTTATGATCATTGGAGAAGAGGGGAATCCCCAAATTCAGTTGAGCCTCGGGGGGGGGGAATTGGCATTTCGCAATGTACACTGATGTATGTCATGATGTAGTGCTGATATTTGATGCTGCTGTATTATTTGCGAGTACGAGTAGACAGTTGTGAAATATTATCAGTCAAGACGTTTCATTTTAATTCACTGCCAGGAATCAGCAGCTATAGCGATGGCAATGGTTATACCAACATCATTTGAGAGGGAAATTGAATGTAGTATTTGCCACGATCCGTTTGAAGATCCGCGATGTTTATCATGCTTACATACATTTTGTTTTGAGTGTGTACAAAGACTGGCCGAAGGGAATCGTTCAGTGTTGTGTCCTCTCTGTAGAACGAAGACGGAAATGCCAAGCAATGGGGCCATGGGTCTCATCAAGAACAACCTGGCTCACATGATAGCGGAGTTTGTGAAAAGAACTGGATCTGAGGATAAGAAAATTCTAATGTGCCAATCAGAGCATGAGGTACGCCAGAAGGCTGAGTTCTTTTGTCAATCATGTAAAAGTGTGATTTGTGCCTTGTGTGGTATGACTCGTCACCGTGATCCAACCCAGCACCAAATATTCCCAATCAATCAGAAGCTCGCTAAGATGGAAGAGGATCTCCGACATCTACTTGAGTGGGGTAGAAATGAGGAAAGAGAGCAAGTGGAACGTAAAGAATTACTGGAACTGAAACAACAGGAAGTGACTACCAGATTCATGGCAGTGGAAGCAGAGATCAACCACACCTTTGCAGAAGAGCGCAAGCTTCTTGAAGACAGAGAGAAGAATCTTAAACAAAAGTTGTGGGACATGAAGCGCGCCATCAAGACAGGGCTGCAGAAGCGTTGCAGTGCTGAGGAGGAAGCAGCGCCCATATCTGATCTGAACTGCCTCACTGAAGACATTCTTGAGAGTGGTGCGGGCGCTGTTTTGCAAATGCACCAAGAAATCATTGCCGGATATCAATCACAGCAACAAAGAGTAGCGCAAATCGATGCACCCGGTTCACTACAACAGCTATCAGAGTTCCTTTCAGACATTTGTTTCATGCAAGAATCAAAGAAAGAAATGCCTGTGGTTGGGAGAATTATGTCGAATACTGGACATTGGACGGTGGAGCAGGTCAGATTCGCAGTTAATTCAAATTTCAGTCCTTCGAGCATTGTTGAGTTGTCAAATGGTTTGATCGCGGTCGGATTTAGCATGATGAGTGATATTGAACTATTTGATAGATCCTGTCAGCGCTACAGACCAGTTGGTCCAATGGCTGTCAAGGATATGACCCCACTTTTTGATGATTGCTTCCTAGTTCTAGATCAGGATGGCAATGTCATTCGTGTATCTGCCTCTCAAAATCAGTCCGTTTGTCTTCTCAAGCAAGATAAAGACTTGCCGTATATGTGCAGACCACAATTGATCGCAGCTGACATCGACTACAAGTTCGCTTTGTTATATGATGATCGAGTGCAGAGCTACTCAAATGAGGGAGTACTAGAACATATCGTCAGATTCCCACTTGACCTAGGTGATAAACTGTGTCGGATGCAGTTTCATAGGAATGTGAGCAGTTCCAGTGAAGACAGTGATCGTCGCCTGGAAATCTTGACGAGGGATGAGGAAGTAGTGAGAAGCTTGCACTTTAAATTGTCGCGGAGTCCACGGGTCATCGTATCAGATATTGCTCTCCTAGATGAAGTCCATACCCTTGGAAGGAACATTGGCCACACCATCGACAAAGAAGGCAATGTATTCATAGCCTTTACTCAAGATAACAAATACATCAAAATTAAAAAGTACTGTGGAGGTGACCTGCCCAAAGAAGAGGTAGTAATAGCTGATCTACAGGTGATGATGGAAGGTGGTGATACCATCCTATTAGCACCTCTTAGCCCTTCGTGTCTTGTCATGTGCACATCCAAGAAGCTCTCTTTTTTCACGAAAGGTACCATTGATGATTTCATTCATGGCATAGGTTTGGCATGATTCCTACATATTTCTGCTAAAGGCTTCCAGGAGAGACAGTGTGAAATATTAAGATGCCATCTGAATACTTTCATGTTTTACTTCCCACCTTGTTAAATTCAATTCTTATAGTCCACTTCTGTGTTTACGACAGCACCATGAAGACTTGGCATGCATCTAATCTTGATCTCTCCTGTTAAACATATTCTTTACATCTGTTAAATTTTATTGCAAATTATAATGATATTTATGATATCTGAAATTAGAGCGTAGTTTGGCACATCCAAGGTATTTGGCCTTTCTGTCTCCCATTCGTTACCAAGCATGCCAAGTATCGTGGAATTAAGAACACAATAAACATTGAAACTCTGATTTTGCTTGATATTGGTCTGATCCCAGCTATACTAAGACTTTCAACTTAGTGCAATCATCAGGTATAATAAAAAAATCTTTGATGTGGTTGGTAACGTATGGGACATAATATGATTCTTAGACAAAATTTTAAATGTATCATGTTGTATAATTTTTTTTTTTATTGAATTAAACTGGTTCAAAATATATCATGTGTCAGACTGACAGTGTCAGTACATGTAATGTATATCTATTCCCTTCTAGAATGTACTACGTGATAGTATTCATGTACATATTTAGTGTTAATTGTAATTTGATTCAACTCACAGCACTGTCTAAATTTTACTTGTATATTTTTGTTTCACTTCACCTATTCTTATATTTAAAAAAAATAGTTTTTAGTGATTGCTTGACCTAATATTACTTTTTTTAATTATCGTGTTTCATTTTTTTTTTTTTTGCAGTTTTTATGGTACATAAAGCGTTTTACCCAAATTTACCTTTTAAAAAAATTATTCAATTTTTTTTGGTAAAGCAATAACGAAATACATTTAAAAACGATTTGTTTAAAAAATGATATCCGATGTTTTGAATTAAGCTCTTTTCAACTGTGTTAAATTGTTTGCTTGTAATATTTAACTGATTAAACCTTTCTACTTGATATTATTTTAATTGGCATTTCTTCTTGACTTGCTTCATGTCACCACTTCAGATTCAGAATTATTTGTTGACTTCGATATTTAAGAACTACATGTATATCCCAGAACACCTGAGACATGGTAATTCAACAATAAGTTGCAAATTCCGTCTTTCCCGGATGAAATACCATTTTCGCTTCTTGTGGAATAAGATGACAAATTATAGCCTGTAGTACATTTTTAGCTTTTCATTTTATTACCCAATGTGCCCTATATGGTTTTGTAAAACTTTTGTAAATTGCACCCATTTCTTTTTTTTTTTTTTTTTTGTCTACATTGATTATAATATCTTTCCACATTACTTGCGAAAATATCGCTAAACTAAAATTCCTAATTGTACAGCTTATATGAAATAGTATTACAACATCTAGCCAACTGTAACATCTGCATATCACTTTAGCCGATTGCTCACTATACGATCGGTCTGCGATCCGATTTCGGAACAAAATGTAATAGCATTTGATATAAACATTTCAACACGTAAAATATATTTGATTGCGATTCTGAATAATGATACATGTAATAAAATCGAAATCATGGCCTACTGCGAGCCTTCTAGTCGTAGGAAAGGCTAAATCGGCTTCGAATCGTAGTGACGTCAGATCAGCCCTACGATTGTCTACGATTTGAAACTGATTTGGCCCTTATTCCTGGTAGAAGGTTGACAACGCCCCAAATTCTTATGTTTAGTATTCATATTATTATTCAGAACCTGAATCAGGAAGAAGTTATTTGTTAAAATGCCCATACATGTATTCAATGCTATTTTGTTTTATTTCCAAAATCTGTCGATCGTATAGTGTGCGGTGGGCTTGATATATATGAATTTGTATCCAGCTGATTGTTCTGTACCTATATGATTATTCGTGTACATATTTTTATGATGGTAATCTTGTACATTATTGTATTTTTAATCTGTAAAAAAATATTCCACCCTCTGGTTATATTGGCTTCAATGAAAGTTTACCAACAATCAACTTTCAATCCAGTTCAATTCAACCCTGCTTATATACATTATAATTACATATTGTAAATATTTGTAATCACATCATAACACAAATTGTCAGAAAGAGAAAAGAAAATCAAACATTTTCTTTCTAACTGCCGCGTTGTGAAATGCACAATAATGGTGGAAAGTTCCAAATACTTACCATTTAGGGAGCGTTATCCCAAGATTATAATCGATCATCAATGATTATCATAAATGTACAGTAACTCCACAAAATTAATAATCATCACTGTAAAAAGAATGTGTTATAGGGATCACACACTCACACAAACACACCCGGGTACTCCCACCGACACATAAAAATGTAATTCTATGTTAAAGAGTAATGCGCTGTATACAGTGCGTCCCAGAAAAAAGTAAACAGTAAGAAAAAAGTAAACAGTAAGAAAAATTCTCTCCAAATAAATGTTTCAAAATATTTAAAGGAAATGTTTATACCGGTGGATAGCTTAGGGTCTCTTCTATCAAATGACACCAAAATATCTCACAATATTTTACGCTTGAGTGAGCAAAGGGCAATAACGAGAAAGGGTGCAAAATCCAGTCTTGACAAGAATTGATATTGGCTCTGGCTGTATCAGCTGAGAGTCATGTAAAGGTTTAGAAATTTCCATATTCTGATCAATTAAAGACAATTTATGAAATAACAGGCTATATGTTTTCTGCATTTCCTTACACATCCCATCAATATTTTATGCTTGAGTTAGTAATTAACTACTCTGCTGGGGGTTTCATATGTTACTTTTGGTGAGTCTGTTAATTTCATCTGGCTTGCTTACTCAGCCATAAAGTTTTGATGGGATATATCAGGAAATACATTGAACAAAGTCTGTTCTTTCACAAATAGTCTTTCAGTGATCAGAATATAAAATTTCGAAGTCTTCATCAACTATCAACTTGGCTCATACCAGCCAGAACAACAAACATTTGTCAAGAATGGATTTTGCACCATTTCACAAAAGTGGCTTTTGCTCAAGCATAAAATATTGTGAGATATTTTAGTGTCATTTGATAGAAGAGATCATAAGCTAACCACAGGTATGAAATTTTCCTGAAAATATTTTGAAATATCTAATTGGGGAGAATTTTTTCCAACTGTCCATTTCAAACGGTTCTCAACTTTATTGATACCATCCAGAACAAATACCAATTCTTGTCAAGTCTCAATTTTGCACCCTTTCACAAAAGTGGTTTGAGCTCGCTCAGGCGTAATAACTAGTCAGAATTTTTTTTGTGTTATTATATAGGAGAGACCCTCAGCTATCTACAGGAATTAAAATATATCGAAAATATTCAGAAATATTTGGGGAGACTTTTTCCAAAATTAACTGTTTACCATTTTGGGGCTGCACTGTATACCAACGGTAATGCATTATTCATGGAAGAAATATTGTCATAATGCAGGCAGTACGACATTTCAACATTGTTGAGATTTGAAGTACTCGATTATTTGCTGTCTTCATCAATGTCACATGACGAAAATATGATGTGTGATTGAAAATATTTTATCAGGGGTTTTATTCTATGCGTTTTTATGAATGTCTTGTTATTTATGATATTCACTGTATTTTGAATAGCCGAAGAAAACGCGGTATTGTATATACATGTATTTGTTTTGCAATACTTCAGATGTTTTTCATGCTTTGAAGATTTGCAATCATTTTCTATGTGAAGAATGATTCTTATAGAATGTTAAATATATTTAAAGTTCTCTTTGTGTGAAAAGTTAATGCTGTCGGTTATTACAATAAATTTGATTAATATTTTTTGCTTTTTGGTGGGTTGATTTTAGTTAATTCTTATCTTTGCAAAAAAAAAAAAAAAATTCAGGTTCTTTGTGAAGTTTCTTACTCGATTTACCTTTCTTCATCAATACTCTGAATATAGAGGGGGGGAGAAACAAAAAAAACTTTCTTACTCTCAAATAAATACCACTTATATAGTGACTAAATATCAGTGGCGTGTGTCATACTGTAGTGTATATTGTTATTATGGTTATTGTCTGTTTTATATAATCTGAACTATATTTGAGCCAAATATGGAGAAGTTAATAGATGGAATATGCAATGATTTCTTATGAAAAAGTATGTCCTTGAGTATCTAAAGCCTTCATGGAAATGAAGGGACTCAAGAGTGTATTTGTGTAACCTATTGTAATGCTACAAATAACTTGAAACATGTTTGTCATTAATTTTTAGCAACCACGCTAAAAAATTGAAACCCACGGCAATTTTAAGAAACATAGTTAAGCATATAAATAAATGTATTTGGACCAAAGCAACTCGTCATAAAAGAAGGGAAGGGGGAAAAGAGAGAAGAAGAAGATATGAGAATAAGACTGGAAAAGGAGGAAGAAAGAGAGGGAGGAGAGAATTAAAAAGGTAAAAGTAAAATGAGAGGATGAGAGTGAAGGGGGGAGGGTGAATGTATACGGCAACTATTGAAACATCGCAATTTTAAGGCGGGTTTTGCTTAGGGGCAATTCCATGGTAACGGAATTACAAATGAGGGATATTTTGCTCACATTTTTGAAGGCTATGCACTAATGTTGGACTTCCGTCCTCTTCTCACCAATTCGTAATCTGCATATGTACTCATTCTTTCACCTGAACTCGACCATACCCAAAAGTGTCCACTTACATTAATCATATTGAGGTGTATAACTTTGGAAGCGGAATTACCAGAAAATTGTTGCATTTTTGAAGTTCTCATTTCCATGAATCAGTCATGCATTGCGCGAATCCTGATTGAGATGTGGGAAAAGTTTTTTCAGATTCTTGTGATTTAAAGTAGATATTCATTGATTTTTAAAACTGACTTAATTTTCATTATTGCGTAGGTGAAGCTTAGACCGGACAAGTTTGTCAAAATTCGACGCTTGCAAACATTCGAAGTAATGATTATTATCAATTACAAATTGCTAAAATACAGCCCCGACATAGCACCTGAACAGCTCTCCGAAAGCCGCTGAAATGGGTGACGTCAAAGCAGGCAGTGCCGAACGGTGCAATTAACCCAAGAATTCGCATTGATTTGACCTCGCTTTTCTGTTGAATGAACACGATGTTTCGGTGAAACCGCTGGGGAAGTGTCGAAGCAAAACTGCTATAACTTTGGCATATGACCATGAATCTGAATGATCTTAATGGTTTTGAAAATGGGAATCAGCAGATTAAGTAGTCATCATATTTTTTTTTCAAAATCGATGGAAAAACGGGGACAAACGTACAAGAAACATTACATTAAAAATACAAAATAAAAGTCCAAAATATGCATTAAAATTACACATTTCTAATCTGAAAACAAAAGAGATATTGGAGTATGTCATTAATCAGATATTAAAGATACTTTGTGTTAAATATCATTTTCTAAAAACCATGCATCCGAGAATGTCTGTAAAAAAATAAAATACAATGCATTTTCGTACCTTGAATCCGAACGCTGATCTACCGAGTCGCTTTCCGTGGCGATGACGTCATTCTCAATAATACAGTCCCACATTATGCTAATTCTTGTTGGGTTTGAAACATAAAACGGCTTTCACGTGATTTCGTGGGGGAAAATGTAATCTTTGGAAGATTTGAATAATCTTCCAAATGCCTCAGAAATTCATAGCAAATATATATTTACGGAAATAAACCTGAAATAAACTAATTATCGACCTCATGGCTTTACCGTTTACCATCGACACAGCACTGACATGTCTTTCTTTGGCAGTTTTCTCCAGGTACCACCGTCTGCCGACACTTCTGCGCTGCAGTGCCTCGAACAGGTGATCGTGTTATGTAATAGTGCGCATGCGCGCAGTCTGATTTCTAGCCATGACGTCATATTTTTTTTCAGGTTACTGTTCCTACACAGTTTTCAGTTTGTGAAAATAACCCAATATATTTTCCATTATATCTCCGAAAGTAAGGCTTCGGCACGGCGAAAATTTCGTCTCGAGGTCCGTAAAAGTCTCAAGAATATGTATGTACTTGATAATGAATATTGAGCGAAACGTCAGGATTTGTCTGTAAATAATCTGAGGGTAGTTTTGAAGGGCAACAAAACATGAAAGGTTTGATAAAATGAAAAGTAATTCATCATTTTATTTTTTATTTCATGTGCACATTGATATGACTCTTTCAAATCATTCCTGAAATTCTGAGCGAAATCCGCCCACAAACAATGGAGAAACGAGAGGGGGAAATTTTGGTAAAAAGGTGAACTTCTGAACGTGAGTGCTTCGTTGACCGTTACAGATTCAAAACGATTTCGGTCTGAACGGCGAGTTAATTGATCTCCTCCTCTCCGACTGAAAGGGAGGACGTTAATTGCACAAGCAGACGATGTCCCATAACATCTCACATATTTTCAGTGCCTGTTTTGTCATCTTCTCTTCAGTTATTTCACTTCACTAGCATTAGTCTATTATGTTTAATCCATATATTGCCTCACTCTAAACTCCGTGCATGGGTTTATTTGGATGGAAAATGAAGCGTTACAAGAATAAAGGAATCAGTTGCTTGTAAACAAATTAGACGCCATTTCATTCACAGCTGCATACACCGCTGGACGTTCGGCGTTGAATGAGGGATAAATACCGTCCTTGCAATCATTCAGCGGGCTTTTCAATTTGAAAGTGTGGTTTCTTTGATTGTTCATTAACCCTCATCCTATATATTTACAAACAAAAGATTTCAGTAATCAGAATCTGTTTCATTCCCATTTTAGAATGGTGTGAAATATGGGCACGTTTGAATACACTAAATTCTTTATAATTTGAGAAATAACTGCACAGCACTTATGTTCATTCTTTATTGGACGTCGTCTGCTTGGACAGGATTGTTCCCTTTATTGACGTCATTGAAACATTGTTATTTTTTCGGCGAAGCGCTTGTATATCGCAGATGCTGGGAGGTAGTTTTATTTGTATTATTGTTTAATTACCTGATATGTAGTTGACTTTAAACTGATACGATTGCTATCTGTTAACTTGCCAGTTTCTAGTGATACATTATTTATCATATTTGTGATTTTCTTTGAATGTGTACTTTAAGGATTTGCATGTTTGGGACTATTAAACTGATTTTCTTTCGTATAAATCTGAAATTAAATTTTGTTGTTGTTGTTTTTCCCATGTGGAATTGCCCTTAGTATAACTTCGCCAAAAAAATTAAAACCCGCTACAATAAAAGCGCTAGTTAAGCATATACATGTACATTTAACCAAGCCACAGGCAACGTTATGGTTCATCATACCATGCTTCCTCGGACTAAAGAAAAAGTCAATTGACCCATTTCAATCAACATTAGCTCCACCCTCGATTTTGATCTTTTCATTTGTTTCTTCCTTTTTCCCCATTTTTTGCAGTGGGGGGGGGGGGGGGGGTGTACTTTTGAAGGCAAACTCGCTTTACTTATGTTAAACTGGTGTCAACTTGAAGGGTGATGTCTACTCTTCAGTTTGATACCAAATTGTTGCAGTGCAACAAATCTGATGATAAATGAACAATAGGTGATTGAGAGAAATCAGTTATTACAGGTGTACCCAAACTCTTGGAGGGCAGTGTATATATATATATATATATATATATATATATATATATATATATATATATATATAAATACTTAGAATTGGCATTCAATGCATTCGAGTCATCCTTTATATATATTATATATATACATATAGGTGTGCTTGTATTACATAATATTATATAAAACCATACAGTAGTAAGTTTTTAAAAATACACCAGACACACTTCTCATGATTAATATATATTTTTATAATCATCATCTCGACTCAAATAGTCAAATAATATTTACTTCATAATTAGCTATGCACTATTCCGTCCCAAATCGTTTCAGTCATGAGATCACAAACTGCTACTGCAAGTTTGCAACAAGGCTTTTTCATTAAAAAGAATTAAAGTTCAAAGATTAAAGACTTGGAAAATATATACACATCAATATAGGTTAGACATTTGTTTAGCCTATAATAACCACAGCTTAATGACATAGCAAAAACTGTTTTTTAATTGCTTTTGTACATGCACCAGTTGGCACTATCGTGTAGAGAAAGATGTAAAATTTACTGAAAAAAACAAAGATTTTATTGCACGTATTTTCATTTAATTCAAATTCTTAAGCACATGTATATACATGTAGTTCAATAGGGAGATTCTGTACAGTGTGTCCCGTATGGCATTTTCCATATATTTCATCCATAAATGAAAAATCTCTTGATATGACCATGACTATATGTGGTGATACCAGAAAGCACCATTATTCGTAAGGGACATATTGCACGGAATCACCCGGATTTACAATAGGACAACAAAGGGAATAAAGAGATTACTGAATACAAACAATAGTATGACATGCAGAGCTTTTAAATATACTTACTATACCTATAGAGCGCTAGACCTATGGCAGTCTAAATGTAATACCATAGAACAGGGGCGGATCCAGGATTTTGTATAAGAGGGGGCACACAAATGAAAATTTTTCGCCAGACCTCCAAAATTCGCTTAGTGGGGGGGGGGGGGGGGGTATGGGGGTCCAGTTCCCCTCCATAATTCTCTGACAAGCAAAAAAAAAACCAAAAAAAAAAAAAAAGGGGGCCACAATCGAAAAAAGGGGGCCGCAAATGCATACTTTTCTTTCAAAAGGGGGGGGGGGCACGGGCCGGATGTGCCTCCCCCCCTAAATCCGTCATTGCCATAGAAGTAATACATGAATATGTACACTGTAAATGCTAGCATGCTTACTACTGGAATGTTACGCACGATTGATATAACCGTTGCCATGATACAACTATACTCGAGTGTATATCACAATATAATATCGCTTACAATCGTTATATGGAATGTTGCATTGAAAGCATGTCAGACGCGTTAGCATGATGATCTTTGAGAAGTTGCAAACAATCAATATAATTTAAAAAAATGGACGAACCATCGCTTCATCACACACATATATGATTTAGATTTTGCTAACTTCACTTTTCTTCTAATATATATATATATATATATATATATATATATATATATATATATATATATATACACACACACAGTACATTGGCAAAACATTTTTTCACAATTGATAATCATGAAAATTAGGATGGCTAAAACATTAATGAAAATAAGACTGAATATAGTAAGCAGTAATGAAATTCACAGTAGTATGATTACTTTCACAGCAAAAACTTAAATAAGAATTCATTATGGAATGTGTTCTTGAATATAATATGGTTGTTTGATATAAACAGCAATTTGTAGATCGTCAAAGAAGTATACGTCACAGGAGATGGACTTGTTTCCAAATCTAAATGTTCTTAGCTCCATCTCTGTCATATCTTTTTGCTTATTTCAGAATTTCCTTTATCACTTTAAATATCTTGAATCAGATATCATGGTTGCATCAACTTTCTTTTTTAAAAATCATGATAAACAGGACTGTGTTTGTTGCTTCACAAGGCACATCACTTTCAGTTCATTAGTAGTCGATATACTGGTGTCTTGCTGATTTATTCATGATCTTCATTGGCCAGTGAGCTCTTATCTTCTACCTTCCTGATTGTTTGATCCTCCAAATCTGTATTTTGAGTCGGCACGATCTCGAACAAAAGCTGACAGTACGTCGTGAAATGATCTGCAATGCATAATGTTAATAATAGTAGTAGGCTTAACAATGTGATTTTTTTTTTTTTTTTTTTTTTAAACATAGCGCATAATATCCAGGAACAAGAAGTAAATCAAAGCGCTTTCCAGTAATCATGATCATATTGGAGTCAATAGCGATTGGATACAATAACTAGACAATTTGGACAGTAGAAATACCATGTAGGATATCATATATTTCAATTTCATTGTTACGATGTTTTGAAATTTACGCGTGATATCTGTAGTGAATGAAGGGTACTTATACATAAACCTTGGTTGGTATCCGTAGTGAATGGACATGCTGAAAGGTACCTATTCATAAACATTGGTTGGTATTCGTAGTGAATGAAGGATCCATAAAACTTGGCTGGTATCAGTAGAGAATGGAACATACCTACTCATAAATCTTGCTTGGTATCTGTCGCGAATGAAATGTACCCACTGATAAACCTTGGTTAGCATCCGTAGGGAATGAAAGGTACCTACTTATAAACCTCGGTTGGTATCCGTAGTGAATGAAAGGTACCCACTTATAAACCTCGGTTGGTATCCGTAGTGAATGAAAGGTACCTACCCATAAACCTTGGCTGGTATCCATAGTGAATGAAAGGTACCCAGAATATCAAGCCGCCGACCATAAAGATAGCAGCAAATAGGAACTCGAGTGCGGGGTCGTTGATAATCGGTGCGATAATGAAGTATACTGAGGCGATAAGTAGAAAAACTGCTAACAACCAATGAACCTGAAATTAAAGAAAGTTAAATATCACTGGTTCAGATAATGAATGAAGCAAGCAAATAAACAGCATTTCTTTTACATTCAAAATAACTGATATACTGTTCATAGATAAAAATTTTGAGCGAATCATGAGATATTCAATGATGTCAAAATGCTTCGTGCATCGGTCGGTATTATTCGATGTTATAAAGTGCGTCCCAGAAAAAAAAGAAACCCTAAAAGAAAGGGTTATTGTGACCACACTTATGTGCCCTATGACAATAATTATCTATTATTCTATTTTCCATAAACTAGAAGTATTATGTTTGTAAATGATACCTTGGTGGCATCCATCCGTACATGCTTTACTGAGCAGCAGCGTTTTGAAAATGACATGTAAAAACTCAGTTGTGCCGGATTTGGGTAAAACCATAAAGACGTCAGTATCACATGCGAAAATGATTAAATGAAAATACCAGCTTTAAGAGATATGGTACGTGAAATTCCCTTTTGTGATGGCATGCATTCAATCACAAATTCATAAAACACTGGTGAATACCAATTTCCAGTGATGGCAGGGCATACAACCCCCCCCCCCCCCCCCCATTTCAAAATCAATAAATATCCCTCAAATGATGAAAAAGTGACCTTCGTGTGATGGAAAAGGTGCCCCTCCTGAGGTGGGAAATTGCCATAATCTTGATATTTTTTGTTTGCCTTATGTGCCCTTTCTACCTAATATTTCCATCTGATGACAATGGAAAGTGCCACTTACTTTACTTTTATGAAAAAAATATCACCTTTCTGTTCACTTTGTTCTTAAAAGGAACTTCAATTAAGAAATATGCAAAAACATTGCTTTTCATTTCAAGAGGAAATGGATCGCGGTTCTGTATACAGACATTTTCAGTTCTGTCCTGGTTAATGGTTGGATTTCAAAAGACTTTAATATTGAAAGAGGCATACGGCAAGGATGCCCATTGTCATCTCTATTGTTTATTATAGCGGCCGAATTTTTAGCAAACAGTGTTCGGAAGAATGAAAACGTCAGACCAGTCGATATATTGGGGTATGACATTCAACTTAAGCTCTTACAATATGCTGACGATACTCTATTTTTTATTCAAGACGAAAATTCTCTAAAAGAAGTTTTGCATGAGCTAAAGTTTTTTGGTAACATAGCAGGCCCGAAGATTAACAAAGAAAAAACAAGCTTGATATGGTTGGGAGACACTAGTAAACGTTACAATTTAGTAAAATATGATTTAATGTGGGTTGATAAACCAGTAAAATATTTAGGTCATTACATTTATTCTAATAATGATGAAGCTCTAAGGTTAGATTGGGAGCAAAAATTAATAAAACTACAAAAAATTCTTGATAGCTGGGCGAAAAGAAACCTAACCATTTTTGGTAGAGTGACTATTTTAAAATGTCTTGCACTTAGTCAAATTATCCACTTGAGTATTGTTGATTCAATTCCACCAAAATTTATGAAAATACTGAATAATATAGTGTTTAAATTCATTTGGAATAGGAAAGTAGAAAAAATTAAAAGATGCACTTTGACAGAAGACTACAAGAAAGGTGGAGTACGAATGGTCGATATACAGAATCAAATGTTAAGCTTTCGTTTGAAATGGTTAGGCAAATTCCTAGACGAAAACAGAGAAACATGGAAAAAAATGTGCTCTTACTGGTTTGACCTTCTAGGAGGTATCACTTTGTTATTAAATTGCAATTATAGTAGCATGAGTACGTTCAACATTATAAATGAAAAGAAAATTCCCATCTTTTACAAAGAGATCTTACAAGCATGGGAATTTATTAGAACTTTTACCACTGTGAAAGATGTTAACATGTTTAACTGTGATTCAAGCGATATACCAGATCAAATTATTTGGCACAATAAACATATATTATTTAATAATCAATCACTATTTTATAAAGACTGGTATGACAATGGTGTAATTTATCTTAGAGACCTAGTTGGGAGAAATGGCTTTCGGTCATTGGAAAATATCATGTCAACGATCAATGTCAAAAGAATTAAATGTACTGGGATGTTTGACTATGCGAAACTGAAAAAAGCAATACCAGCAGTATGGATACGTAAGTTAAACGATAGTGATTTCCCTATGACTAGACAGCAACAAGGATTTAATGTTCCGAGCTTGCTTATTGGAAACAGATTAAAATGCATCAGTGAAATGAGTAGCAATGTTTTATATAAATTGTTTCCCTCACGAAACTTTCTAACCAACACATGTTGTTCATATTGGGAAAATAAACTTAACATTGATATAAACTGGTCACATGTATTTAAGTGTAACCTTGTTCAAATTAGAGAATATAAGTTACGGGAATTTAACCTAAAATTATTGTATAATTTATTACCAGTAAGAAGCAATCTTTTTAAATGGGGTCTAATTAGAGAAGATTTATGCCCAGAGTGTAAAGTAAAAGAAGATATTATCCATGCTTTCACTGAATGTATTCTAAACAAATCTTTCCTTACGCATGTTAAAAATATATTGCAAGAAGTATACAATGTCCAAATAACCAAGATTAGCATCTTGCACTTACTAAAAATAGAAGGTAATTGCCAATCTAATTTATTTCTGACCATAGCTTTCTGGAGCGTATATAAAGTTATTTTGGAACGCAATACAAGTGGAAAAGATAGGAGAGATTTTGTACTGAAACATGTTTTTGAAAGAGAAATCAGAAAAAGAATAGAGATACAATATAGCGGAAAGGAAAAAATACAAACAAAGAAAAACGATGAATTACCAAAGGAATTGTTGAAGTTCATTTGAATGTGTAATTTGTGTAGATTTGAAAGAGATATCAGAAAGAAGAAGAAGAAAAAAAAAAAAAAGAATAGGAATATAAGGAGCAGAAGGGAAAGAATACAAACAAAAAGGGGAAAAATGAATTACCAAAGGATTTGTTGTAGTTTATTGGAAAATGTAACACGATATGTGTAAGTCGATTTCAGTTTTGTAGTTATCTTTTGTGTCATTTATGTATGATTAATGTTATATTGAGTTGTAAACTTTGAATGTAAAATAAATCCTCTAACGAGGCAAAGAAAAAAAAAAAATAATTAAGAAATATGCAAAAACATTGCTTTTCATTTCGAATGCAGGTACCATTTGAATACACAAAAAGCCCTTTCTTTACCCCCAACATCAACAAAACATTGACCATCCTTTATGATGAGGGTGTTATCCTTACCCTCATTATTGAAAGAAACAGATGAAAACACGCTTCTCATAGGGTTTTAAGATTCATGTTACATTTGGGTCATGTCCGCATTTGATCCTAAGGTTTTTTTTTTACGGTTTTACCCAAATCCGGCACAACTGAGTTTTTACATGTCATTTTCAAAATGCTTTTGCTCTGTAAAGCATGTACGGATGGATACCATCAAGGTATCATTTAAAAACATAATACTTTTAGTTTATGGAAAAGAAATAATTATTGTCATAGAGCACATAGTGTGGTCACAATAACCCTTTGTTTTAGGGTTTCGTTTTTTTCTGGGACGCACTGTATATCATTATTTCCTGTGTATTATGCTACGGAGGGGGATTTCATGAAAACAGTACCCCGGTAAAGTCATCATACTGGTAATTTTAAGATGCAAACCTTCATGAGTCTATTTCAACTCAATCACCGACGGGGAAAAGGCGTGTCTTGTTAGAATTCTAACCCTTTAAAGGGGAATTAAAGGCAACAAACATTAGCCCATAATCATGCAGATAATTGTCACGTTATTATAAATATCTTGAAATTATTCCTATTTGATTATTTAAGAAAAACAATGTCTCAAATAGTAACAGTTTCCTTGCTATAGGGGGCTGCCATTTTCTTTACAAAATAATGTCAGAGCAGTGCTATTTGTGAGATACCCACTGACTTGTATACTAGCACACATGACACTCATGATCACCTGTGGAATGCATGACACTGGATTTTTCATTATAAACCTTTTTTGTTGTCATGTACATTCAAATGAAGATACTTTCATCCTGTCATATAACCTGTTTGTGTCAATATATTTGGTTCAGCTGTTTCATAGGTGGGGGCACTTTCTTTTATTATTCAGGACTTGGGATGCACAAGTTGTTGCCTGGTCAGACAAAGGTTTGTCAATTCTTCAAAGAAGTGACAAAGACCTACATACAACTGCTCGTAGATATCACCTGTGCGAGATGCTGGGGGTACCAAGATGGCTGCTATTTTGCATTGGTGGCTTTAGTTGTACAATAGCTATTAATTATGCAACATCATATCCACTGTGTACAAGTAAATGGACATATACTACTATGACATCACAGTTTTTCAAAATGGCAGCCCCCATGGGAAAATATCTAGCAAGGAATCTGCAAACTTTAGAGAGATTGTTCTCCTTACTGAGTAATCAAATAAGAGTATTTTCAATATATTTTGAACAGGCTGACCATTTTCCACATGATTATCAGCTAATGTGTGTTGAGTTTCATTCTCCTTTAAGGTTTCTTTCAATCTGTGTGTAGATTTCATACCTGAGATAGAGGTAAGTGAATTTTGCATTACGCTAAGGTACCTTACCCTGTAAGGTCTATTCCAATCTGGGTGTTTATATCTAAGATATAGGAAGGTGAAGGCAGTGATACCGTAGAAGAACCAAGAGGCAAAGCTGAAATAATTCAACAAACTATCCAGGTTTGTTGGTAGCACCAGAAGAATTATGGCGATCAGAGACTGAAAATAAAGCAAAATCCATAAAGCATGCTGTTATTTGACTAATCCCAAAAGTTGAAGAGTGATTCGCAATAATTATACTGCATATTTCAAGCAATTTTTCTTCACCGCGATGTTTTATCTCCTTTCCCCTTTCGAATTATTTTCAACAATTTTATATGGCTTTTGAAGTTCTTTTCAGGTGTCACGTGACTCCCTAATGTAAATGTAAATCATGCCATACAAATTATGTCATAAGTACTCTCTAAATGAATATGTTTATCATAATTATTACTATTCATGTGTCTGTTTATGGTTTTCCAAGTTGTTGTAATTGAAATGCATTGATGATTTCTGCAGCTAATTACAAAATACCTTAAGCAATGAAATCGTTTGACTCACCACGAGTATCAATGATATCACTGGGGTTACCCTTTTATGTTGTGCCATTGATAATACTTGAGGGAAATGACCTTCCTGTGCAACCGAGTAAGCTAACCTGCTCACATTCCATCCATGCATCAGACATTAGGATAAAAAGAGTGAAAAACAAAAACAGTTCACGATAGCTTATTTCCATTTCGTATTTTCGATACAAGATTAAGTTTACAGTGAAAGATAATAAAATGATGTGACCGAAAAAGAAAGTCGGAAGTGATTTATGCCACCGCAGTAACCAAGAAATACAAAACAAATTAAATACTTTTTAAAGATAACAAATTTGTAGATCAGCAGGTTTCATTTCATGACTTTTGTGAGTTTCCAAAAATTGATTTAGAAAGCTACCAAAGGAGTGACCTTCTGATAGATAATCATTTTGCTTACTATGAAGCGAAATGGGTGCCATGACTTTGTAGCCTTTAATATCCGATGAAGTGCTAATAAGGAGACACGTTTGAACATTATTTAGTTTCAATTTCAGTTTCAGTTTCAGTTTATTTCATATTTCATATCACATAAATAGAACATAAACAATGACCAGTGCATTATTACAATACTATAGGAAAACATCTTCAATACTTTCAACAAAAGAAGAGGAAGACAAAAAATGCAGGTGAACATACAGAGACACAGATCAATATTACATCATTTTAAAGTTGGAATTAGACAAACAAATCTGGCGTGAAATATGAGGGAATCTAGTAACAAGCTAGGCTTGTAGGTTCAATTGTAGATGAATGACAAGAATATTAATAAATTCATTCTTATTTCCAGTAATCCATTAAATAAGAAACGTGTGTATTATACCCAATTATAAGCCTGCATGTTATTTATTTATTATATTTTTCTTTTTCTTTTCTTTTAAACAAATATTTGCATTTCACGTAGTGAAACTGATTTGTTTCTATGAAACGATACAATTACATTTTCATTGACAAAGTAAGATATAATTACGAATGTACATGAATTGACAATCATTTTTAATGCATTTGGATCTCACCTTGAAGCAATATAGGAGACACCATTAGCAGCTCCGAATGTTGACATGGCAACCGCGATAGGAATCAACCAATAAGCTGGACCCATCGTCTGGAGCGCGAAAGTCTGTCGAAGTTAAATTGATTTTTATTTAATTTAATTTTATTTTATTCGTCAAGTTTAAATTCATTAAAACACGAGATAAATGACAGTGAAAGGAAATTACATGCTCTGACTGGATAACTCAGTCATGAAAGCTGATAATTATCTTATTTCCAATGGGGTCCGAAGAATATATTTGAATGTTGATGAATTATAGATTATATATGATTTATAGAGGTCTTACCACTGCGACTGCATCTGATTGTAGAAGCTGTTGTGGACTGAGGACGGTGAAGTAAGCTATGTTCGTCAGGAGGTAGACCAGGGTTGTAACTGGTAGACCAAGCATAATAGCACGGGGAAGAGTTCTAAATAACAGACAGGATGAACATCATAAGAGTTTGACTACTGTGTAAACGATCGCCTATCGTTATAATTTATAAAAGTCATAGATAGGTTGGGACTCTGACATTTGGCAGTTCCTTCCTTCCAAGGATTAGGCGCAAAAAAAAAAAATTGGCAATCATAGTGTGTTTCAGTGATTAAAATGTGTTAGATTTGATTTGACATATTAACCCTTTCGAGACAATTGACCACATTTTGAGGTTTGGCTCAATAACTTTTGATTCAGAGCCATGAGTAGATCCAGATGCATGAGTATAGAAGGAGCAAAAATTTCTTCACACACTTTGTCAATTTTTGTTGCATGACCATATTGCATTTGATGCCAGGAATTTAAAGAAGGAGAATAAGCTTAAAAATCCTTAAATTAACAACATATTGAGAGGTTCAAAATCATCATTTTTTATCAAAATTGGCAATTTTTTCAACTCTTCAACAAGGTTCCTAACCTTGTATGTTGTCTTCAAATACATTACATTTTATTGGAACCATGTAGCATTTAAAGAAAAATATCATTATTGCTAATTTGAATAACAAAATGTGATCAATTCCTGTCATGAAAGGGTTAAGAGTTCGCACAAGATTGTAATTTGACAAAGCATAGACTATAAGGAAATAAACAGTATTATCAGCCATTTTGCTTGTCACACATCACAGTCACACATTATCACACCATGAACTCTGTCGTCATGGATATGGTCGTGCTAATTTAAAAGGGTCCTAACACCATTGTGAACATCGTAAATAATTATGTTTGGCTCATGCCTGAAACATACAAAAATATAGGCCTACATTATAAAACTAAGTTCGAGACCCTCTTTCAAGCTTTTGACATTCATTAAGTTTTTATGAATACAATATCTATGCAACTTGTTTGAGCAATCAAGTGAATTATCTCGTTTTGCCTATACTTTCTCCTGTTACCCTTAACTACACTATATATATCTACATCTAAGGACTACAGGTCGGCTAAAGTACGGCGTAACCACTTTGAAAACCTAGAGACCTTCGACTGAGAATATGTGATTACGTTGTCAACTATATAGAAAACAGAATTGTCTATATTACTTCTCTGTTTCATTTAAGGTCGATTCCATGCCTTAATCTTATAGTCAGTAAGAAAAATTGTTTTTAGTTGCTATGTCTCTCCCATTTTATCTCTTTTTCTCCTTTCTCTCTCTCCCTCCCTCCCTCCCTCCCTCTCTCTCTTTGGTCTTATTCCACAAGAAACTGGTATCAAATTTTCAGTTATTGCGTAGCAGTTATTTTAGGACTTGACTTTCTAAATAGCCTATGCAATATTCAAGTCAAGATTACTTGAAAAAGTAAAGTGTTATTCCAATTCAATATCCCTCTTATCTCATACGAATTAAGACAACACCCAGCGATATACATATGTTAACTTACATCTTTATTACAGACAAAGAAAAACATGACATACCATTTTTTAAACATTAATCCAGGAACAGAGTTCAATATTTCTTATCTCCTATATAAGTATTGATCTAATTTCACAAACCCTAATTACAGAATGATAGGCAATGCAGGTTATTACTGACAATACAAGGGCGGTTCAAGATTAACAACTACTCCAAAAGCTAAGTAGACAATAATCAAATAGGTCCGAAAACAGATAAGATCTTTACGTGCAAACAATAATTTTCAAACATACCCCTTTCTTATCTTTCTTATCTTGAGAATGTGTATAATATTGATGAAAATGGGAAGAAAACAGTGAATTGGGAGACAATTTTTTAAAAGATTAAAACTTACTTTTCTGGGTTTTTCATTTCTTCCACTGCAAAATTCAATGTGTTCCTGTACATAAAAACATAAAGAATATTCAATATGTTAATTTCCAACCAAACAGAGTGGTAGCGAATAATAAAGGAGCATGATAACACATATTTCATCAGTCATAAGCCATTTTTCCTTTTTTATAATGAACCCTTTTTTTTTAGAGGGGGGGGGGGACAGCAAAAAGGTCACTTGGGGGGGGGGGGAGGGGCACCTACAAGGGGTGAACATAAAGCGAAAAGGGGACCATTTTGTAACATTGGTATTATTACCCTACAGTCTGTTTAATATATTATCTAGCATTATCTTCTTCATTTTTATTGCGGTTCTGGACACTGCTTCAGCTTCCCCATTAGCAGTTGCGTGTAATGGTCTAATGATTCATGTGCATTATATTCATTTCTTTATATACTACATGTGCCTAAGAGCGAGCGTAGCGAGCGAGTATTAGGAAAATTTTCAGAAATTGTTGCCCTTACTTGGTATAAATCATGGGCACATTCGATCGAGCTGAATTAGAAATCCTTTACTGGGGAGTGGGGATTTGCCTTGTGCCCATATTGCCTCCAGCTCCACTACCTTACATTGTAGTTGTAGTAATTATGGGTACCTGTTACTACAAAATAAAGCCGCACCAATTCTTTGAAGCTAGATATGGCTCTTTTTGTAAGAAACAGTGGGAAATATAGGTAAAGGGGGCACTTATCAGAGGTGAGAAGGGGCACTTATCAGAAGAGGTAAAGGGCACATGTTAGATCGTAAAAGGGGCTCTTATCAAAAGTAAAGAGGGGGCACTTATCAGATTTGAAAAGGGGCACTTACCAGAAGGGGAAAATAGGCACTTAGTAGAAGGGAAAAAGGGGCACCTATCAGAAGTAAAAATACAATTATAGAAGGGTAAGAGGGCACATATTAGAGAGAAAAAAGGGGGAAATCATAAGATTTGAAAAAGGGCACTTATCAGAAGGGGAAAAGGCTCTTAATGGAGAGATAAGGAGACAATTATCAGATTTGAAAAGGGGCACTTATCAGAAGTAGAAAAACCCGCACTTATCAGAAGGGGACAGAACACTTATCAGAAGTAAAAATTCAATTATAGAAGGGAAAGATGGCACATAAGGGGCAATTATTAGATCTGAAAAGGGGCACTTATCAGAAGAGGAAAGGGGCACTTATCAGAAGTAAAGGGGGGACACTTATCAGATTTGAAAAGGAGCACTTATCAGAAGGGGAAAATAAGCACTTATTAGAAAGGAAAAGGGGCACTTGTAGTAGTAGAAAGGGCACTTATTAGAGAGAAAGGGAGTATTTTTTAAGAAGTAAAAAGGGCGCTTTGGGGGTATTTGAAAAAGTGAGGCACTGTGCACCCCGAGCGCCGCCCCTGGTCACACTCATTGCCGTAATTATATGCCAATCATATGTTTGTGCCAATATGTTATGAATGTTCATGTGCATGTGTTCCTTATGATTATGGTTATTGCTTGGTGTTTGGCAAATGGTATATGGGAGCGATTAAAACATCGATCTCTATATAGAATCATCCTAAACTTTGTTTAATTTAGTAATTTTTACATCGTTCGAGTGTTTGTCTGTTTTAGATGAACCGCCTAATAAATAAATAACATAATGTATTCATGTTTTCCTGTAATAAATCGTCTTCATGGCATGATGAACCTGTTATCGAACCCAAGTTTGTTCACTGATAATTAAAGGGCAGTCCAACCTTTGTAACAATCTGATTTTTGTGAAAGCAAACAAATCAGAGAAGCAGACTGTTGAAAGTTTTCAGAACAAAATCGCAGAAGCAATAAGCAAGTTGTGATTTTTTTGAAGTTGTAATCACTACACATATGGGAATTTAAATTGACCGAAATGACATGGTAACTTTGATGGTCAACTTTCTCATTCGCTCCAACACAAAAGATTACTAACATGACTAAAATGTAATTTCTTCAAAATGTATAACTCTGTATGATCTTTTTCTTTTTGGAGGACCTATAACAATATCTACAAAATATTTTGAGTACTGCCCTCCAAGGGAAAAGGCGCTCATGAGAAAACCGGAATTTAATGTATTTTGGTCAGCACGACAAAAGGGAGAGCTGACCGTGAACACATCACAATCGATTCACCAAATTGCCAATTTGAGATTCGCATAGGTGTAGTGAGCTCATTTTTCAAACATTCATAACTTTCTTATTATTTGTCCGATTTCTTTCAAATATTCACCATCCTGATTTTTCTTATTTTTCTCCTTTCACACAAATCAGCCTTTTGGATTGCCCTTCAAATCATGAAAACGTGCTATGTACCATGTACCACGTACAACAGAGCCAACAACTTATGGTTGCCATATTGTATTATGCATTTCAGGTCATTAACATATACATTGAGATTTCATTTCATGTTTCCTTAATTTAATTACGGTTAACATAATTCAGCCGGTGGCTGTTCTTCAGTATGTTCATGGACCTATATAGCTATGTCGGATAGACCTCTGAAAAGCTTTTATGTCACAAGGGTAACTTGTGAAGTTGGCCACTGAATGAGTAAACTTATCTCTTTTAAGCCCCTTTCACAATTGGTCTGCGACCAGTTTGCGACCGCCTGCAACAGATTTTTCGGGGTGTTGCACGACCGATCGCTTGGTGTCTTGCGACCACTCGCAGTCGTTGCAGGCGGTCGCACGAACCTGAGGCGGTCGTGACTGGTCGCATCTGAACTTTGAACATGCTCAAAATCCAGACACGACCAGATGCGATCGATTCACTCGCATTAGGTCGTACGACCAGTCGTGCGATTCTCGTATGAGTGTTGCACAATGTTGCACGATTAGATGCGAGAGTTCGCACGACTCAATAGTCGCAGTGGGTGGGCTGGAGGTCGTGCAACACTCGCACGTGCGCTAGCGACCTATAGCGACCAGTCTTGCGAATGGGTGCGATTGTGCTAAGACCATGAGACTGTTGCACGACCGATCGCAGCACATCTTACAACGTTGTACTACCGTTGCACGACTGTATGAGACTGTATGCGACTATTCCTCGGGGGTATATATAGGGGGACTATGGAGATGATCCTCGGCAACAGGGCCCTCCTCTAACAACTTTCTCTTCTTTATAACTTTCTTCTTTGGCATCTTGACTATTAAGAAGGCCAACTTGAAACTGACTACCGGTCAATTGTCGAGGGGGTTTTTATACCCCACGCCACTCGCACGAATACTCTCACGACCACTTGCACCGGTCTCATTCAATCGCACGAGCGATCGCATGGTCTCACATCCACTCGCACGACCATGCAATCGATCGTGCGACTATTGTGATTGGCGTCAAGCCACTCGCAATCACTCGTGCAACACTCGCATGTGAACGCAAGACCACTCGCACGAGCATATGCGAGCAAATGCGACTTACTCGTGCAACGGTCTCTTCTAGTCGCTTTTGTTTTACGACCGCTGTTGCATTTGTGAATGCCTTTCTGCGACCTGATGAGATCGATGGCGATTGAAGCCTGTTGCAGCCTGTCGTGCGACCAAATGGTCGCAAACGGTCGCAGACCAATTGTGAAAGGGGCTTTAGGAGGAATCAGTCTAAGGATTGTATGTAACAGCGCCTTTGGCTTGCTGGCAAAAGGCCGGGGTGTTCTTTATACTGCTCATAAATAATTCTAGCATGTGTCAATCCGAAAATAGTTGTATGAATGGGTACTACTCCTATCGCTATTACATTCCCCCCCCCCCCCCCCCGTATTTAGTGTGTGTTCAAAGCAAGCATAATGCTCATTTCATTTTCAGATAGTACCCCATAGTAAAATTAACGGGAAAATACTTTGATTTATCAGAGAGCAAGGGACAAGAAATGAGACAGGGGAAGAGGAGAGATGGATAGATTTAGAGAGGAGGGAGAGAGAGAGAGAGAGAGAGCGGGGAGGGATAATACGGGAAAAGTGAGGCAACCAACTATCTATTTAATGTGCACATTGTGCAGTGATTAAGATATTGAATGTTTGATCCGATTTTCTTCAAACCCTTTGGTATATGAGATCTTGTTATACCAAGGTGATAACTCAATGGTTTATATACAATGTACACACACCTGTTGTTTTTCACATAGGCAAATTGATACAAGTATTTATCTAAGTTTGTGCGTCTTTGACAGACGGCTATAGCATGATGAAACCAATGCTTACCATCCATCATAAGACCAGAGCCCGGCGTAGAATGCAAGTCCATAAGCAGCAACATTAGAAGTAGAATCTTTGAACGATTCTTTAGGGTCTAAGTATTCAGTATTTCCTGTGGATATAGGAGCGAGTTGAAGAAATAAAAGATTTGATTTGATTTGTATTAACGTCAGTTGATTATGTTCTCACAATTCCCTATACTCTGCAGATTTAGTTAAACTCGACTCGAGGACTAAAGTCATGGTGAACAAAGGGAAATTCAGACCTCGGTGTACCTTCCCTGGTAAAAATCGATTTTAGGTTTATGCAAAGTTTTACATTTAATAGCTACTGCAATAAATTAATGTGCAAATTGCTTGTCGCTATTTAGTCTACGTTTTATAGGCTCATGCAGGCCATATAATGGAGTTATTGCCTCAATATAATTACCCAGTATACTGATACTTGGAAACTTATATTTTATTAATGATCCACAAATGTGGTAATTTGCTTTCAGCCATTACATGCATGCAGAGAAAACAAAATGCGACAGAATGCAATACAATTTAAATGAAATATTCACGTATATTCATGATTGTTGCTTAAATCTGTTTCATAGCTTACAATTTCTTCTCCTATTTTTTCTTATGTTCTTCATTCCTTTGTCTTCTCGTCTTCATGTTCCTCATCATATACCACAGTTGTTAATGCATAATTAATCATGATTTGTGTTCATGTAGTTCCTGTATGGGATTTTCCCTGTCTACAAACTAAATTCATATACCTTGAGCAATCTCCACAAAGCCCAGGATAATGATGACAATGAGTGCTAAGAGTTTAGCGACGGTGAAGATGATTTGAACGCGGGCAGCGGCCTTTAGACTGTAACAGTTGATTATTGTGAGCAAGACTGAAGAATAACAATGGAAAATGATAAGAGAGTCGTAAATCAAATTATTAGGAAAATATACACTAATAGTAAGAGAGGCAACTATAAATGAAAGGGTGATTATATGGAAAAACAGACCAGAAATGCCATGTGGAAAAGCATAGAAATGGCAGTTGACTAGAGAGAGAGAGAGAGGGGGGTGGTGATAATATTATACATAATGCTCATTCTCGCGTCTTTGACAGTTGATACTAGTGTTACAGAGCGTCATCTATATGAAGAGCTTAGTTCAAAAACATGCTACATCCATAAAAATCTGAATTTTAATACTTTATCTTGGAATATTGTTCTGACATGGAACACGATCATATCGCACTGACGTCCTGTGGGATTATAAAATCTCTCTTTAAAGATATCCTACTGTCTCATTTTTTTTTTCTCGAATCAATTAGTTACTCTAAAAATATGTGGATGGAACATGTTTGGGAACCAAAATCTTAACCAGCAGCAAAACCACCTTGCCACTTTTAAAGACCCATCTCTTCACACTGTACTGTCAGTCTCACAACTGAGTTAAATACATGTATTATCAGGTTGTAATTCCGAATCCGTATAGTAATATCTATGTATTTTACAACTTAGTCTTTATCATAAGCTGTATTTATGTTTTAATTCGCATGGTTGTTATATTACTACTGATTTTCTTCATAAGTTGTTTATTTTATCTTTACGTTTTGTTAAGCGCTTAGAAACAACATGTACATTAATATGCATATTTTTATATTATTTATTCTATTGTATGTCATAGTGCTCTGGTGAGTTCCCTAAAATCCATTATTTTATTGATGTAGCATGTTCTGGAACTATCATAAACGGATGTAGCATATTTTGGAACCTAACTCATTTCTAGGCATTTTAAAAAAAACATTTCCATAGGAAATTCAACTTTTCGATGTGTCAACTGAAAATGAATACATTCATGCCAAAAACTTCAATTTTCATTTATAAAAATTGGATGTACCCCATTTTGGAACGGAACTAGCCATAATCGCACACCAATATCACCTTTATCAGACTTTAGGTATATTACTGTGATAGCTGTAATGAAAATCTAAACTGACAAGAATCCATCAGTATAATGTAAATATTCATGAAGGGAAGACTCCTTCAACTCAAATTACAAGTAATATCTCACCAATGCAACATACAGCTAATAGCTTGGCGATACCCTCTGGTGCTCCACATTCTTCGCCTTGATAGAAAGGCGCCACCATATACTGACCGAATGTGAGCGAGATGATAGCAATGCCAGCCGGACGAATCACCGTAATGCTAACCCAAGCATACACAAAGGCTATGGACGAACCAAAGGTCGCGTTCAAGTATGTGTGTTCTGCACCTGACTTTGGTAGCATGAGGCCCAATTCAGTATACACCAAGGCACCTGGGAATGACATTCGAAATTCAGAATACAAAACACGTTTATTTAATTTCCTGTATCAAATGAATATAAAATCTACGTTTACATTTTACATGGGGGAAGGAGGCGAGATTCCCTAACAGTACGAGACTTGTGATGGGGGTCGCCATAACAATACAAACATGTATTGTTGCATAATAATAAAGAGCTTACGTAAATGTATAAAAAGATAAAAATGCGAAGACTAAAAGTAGAAGAAATTAAAAGGCAGGGGCGTCGATCCTGGGGGAGGGGGACATATCGTTTTGCCCCCCCCCCCAACCCCAATAAATTCGGAGGTGTAAAATGAAATAAGGAAAAATGATGCCAAACTCGGGAAATGAAACCTTACAAACAATGAAATACAAAAGGTATTACAGGATCAGACTTCAATTTCGCCGGTCGCAAATTTTATAATTATTCCTGCTTTATGCAACCGTGGAGAAGTTGGTAATTATTTTAATTTAGAGGCATTAAAAATCATGAAGGGTACTATATACTTTCCTTTGAAATGACGTTCTGAACATATATAATTTAATGTAAAGTTTTGAATTTTCATATTATTTTTTTCTCTACTTTTTAAATCTTTTATTAGTGTTTTCCCCTCTTATTTTGTGTTATATCTTCTCTCCTCAATTTGCTGTTATGTAAGATATATTTTCCCATCATTTTGTCGCTTTCCATGTGATCTTTAATTCCATTTTCTGTTCATGATATCGATATGCATACTTTATTTAAGTTCAAATTACCTTACAAGTTACGTAAGTATATGGATGGATGGTAGCCAATCGTACGCTAGGCGGTCACTATGCATGGCACCTTGTGCATCATTACTGTGCGCAACAATAATTTAACATGGTAAATCCAGGCATACGCCTGGCGTATAGTCGATGTCTGAAAATGAACATACACTCTTGAACCTTCTTTAGCCGGTATGACTATACATCAAAGCAAAACATTTTTGTCGCATGAATGCACTCTTAATAAAAATAGAAAATGTTGAATAAAATCAAAGTTCAAATTTCATTTATTTACACACATCATTAAAAAATACATAACATTTATAATAATTACATTTACAAATACAATAATAGACATACAAAATAACATACATCCAAACAAAACATAATGAGAGCGAAGGGAAGAACTAAAAGGAATAAAGTCCTTATACGAGAGCTCATCCCTGAGATGTATGTAAATCAATATAGAAATTAACTGTTGTACTGTTGGAGGCATGAAATTTAAACTAAACATTCGGGGGAAAAAGAGAAGAAAAAAGTAGAGAGCCTGGTGAGTTATTGCACGTTGTAAAATTCCATTAAATACATTTTATACTTTTTCTTAAAAGTTTGAAGATTTCGACAATTTCTGATAACATTGGGAATGGAATTCCAAATTTTTGGACCATCAAAGGAAATTGATCTTTTCATTATAGTTGTTTTAATTTGTGGTAGGTGGTCAGGGGCGTAGATAGCAGGGGGATGGGGGTATGCATCCCCCAACTTTTCGGGTGGGGGGATGGTGTGTACAAACATCCCCCCAGGTTTCGCCCCACAAAAAAAAAAAAAAAAAGTGGTGGAAAATATACATTTCTATATTATGTTGTAGATAAATATAATTTAATATATTATATCTATTAATGTTATTTTTATATATTCTTTACTTCAATATAAATGTTATATATTTGTGTGCAATATTGTAGATTTATATGAATTTATTAATATTTATGTACAATGCTGTCGTGGCTTCTGATTTTTCCCGATATATTTTTACACCACTAGAAAGTGGAAACCATCTACTTCAAATTATACAATATGGGTATTGATCTTGGAGTGATATGGAGGTACAATTTTTTTTTTTTAATTAAGTGGGGGGGGGGGGGGGGTGGGGTGTTGGCCTGCATGTGTTACCATCCCCAAATATATTTAGAGGTGATTTTTTTTTTCTCGAAGCCACAATGCAAAAAAAATTATTCAGATTAAAAGTACATGTAATTATTCTGGACTTAGAGGGTTCAGTCGGTAACTTTCCTTTATAGTGCAATTCTGCAAAACTGAAATGAAAATATAGTCACAGGAATCGAATGTGGTGGAGAAAGAGGGAATACATCACACCCAATATTTATCGAGGATGATGATGATGACCTGTGTCATCATCACCCAACTATACATAGAAGAATTATGAAATGACAATCATAACATGTAGGCCAGGTCAGAAGCACCGCTCCGGGCGTTGCATGTGGGCACAATGCCCCTTCTTTTTCCTTTAACTTCAGATAAGTACCCCCATTTTTCTTTCGAGTAAGTCCCAGTTCCATATTCTTTTAAGTGCCCATTTTGATAATTACACCTCATCCCTCACCTTACCGTTGATAAATGCTTCTATTTCAACGAGAGCATTTTCCCCCTATCAATTTATTTTATTCCTTTTAATGTAACAAGTCATTTTTTTATTTGTAATATATAGACACTGATTTTATTTTTCTACTTTATATAAGAACATTTTCTCGTTCTTATAAATGCCCCTTTTCAGGTCTTATAAGTGCCCCTTTTCACCTGTGATGAACTGCCTTTTTCTACCTTTTCTACACATTCATTTATTTTTCTAATAATTGAAGGGTCCTTTTCCCCATGATAAGTACCACGTTTCCCTTTTCCATAACATGTGCCCCTAATCAGGGGCGGCGCTACAGGGGGGCAGAGGGGGCGACCGCCCCCCCTATGATTTTTCAAGTAGTGAAAAAAAGAAAGAAAAAAAAGAAGAAAAAAGAAGAAAAGGAGGAAGAAAAGGGAAGAAAAGGGAAGAAGAAGAAAGAGCTCAGAGTATTAAAAAGAGAGGTCTTAAACATATAACTTTATATTACCCCTGTTATTTAATGGAGAAAAAATATGACGTTGTCTTTAGGTCGTCTTGCCCCTTCTATCAAAATGCCCTGGCGCCGCCCCTGCCCCTAATCCAAAGTGACTTAGAGCCGGTATTCCTTAATGCTCACTCGCTACGCTCGCTCGTATCAAAAGTATAGCTTATTAAAAAAGAATTCTACAATTCATTTATTTTTCTAATAATTGAAGTGTCCTTTTCCCCATGATAAGGACCACGTTTCCCTTTTCCATAACATGTGCCCCTAATCCAAAGTGACTTAGAGCCAGTATTCCGAAATGCTCGCTCGCTACGCTCGCTCGTATTAAAAGTAAAGCTTATTGAATAAATTTTCATTATGATATTTTGCAATTGTTTGCTCGCTCGCTTCGATCGCTCGCTCAATATTCAAATCATACTACAAAATTACAAAGCATGATGCTAAAGTTGTATCTTGGATATGTAAAGAGAAAAACCATATACATGTTTACACACCCTCACCCCACACACTATATATATATATATATATATATATACATATATATATATATATCTTTATATATTTATTTATTTATATATATACATATATTATGTATATTTATATATATATATATATATATATATATATATATATATATATACACACACACACACACACACACATATATATATATATTTATTTTTTTTTTTTATTTCAACATTATTGTTTGCTATCTATTTCAACACACCGACGCAGAACCTTATATATATATATATATATATATATGGCCCTTGGGGAAAATCATACCCTCCAGGTATGAGGACCTGTCTACGCCGGGTAACTAGATGCATTTCTAGTTTCATATTTATGGAAACTCGAATTCAATTTAAAATACTTTAGAAGTGCACATGGTAATAATTCATTATGACACAAGTACATAAAGACTGCAATTTAATAATAATAATAATAATAATAATATTGGATATTTATATAGCGCTCATATCCACCATGAATGGTGCTCAAGGCGCTCCAATATTACCCCGGCTCTAGCTAGGCTACCGATTTCGGCGCTCACAGCATTCAAGGAATTCATTCCTGCCGGTACCCATTTAACACCTGGGTGGAGAGTGGCAAATGTAGATTAATGTCTTGCCAAAGGACAGTAGTGCCGCGCCGGGGTTTGAACCCACGACCTTCCCATCTCAAGTCAAGTGTTTAAACCACTCGACTACGACACCTCTACTTAATACTTACAGATATCAAATACATTAAGATATTTCAGTTTGTAAAATAAAGGTTTCGTATGAGCTCTGTAATGGGAATTTTATATTAATCGGATAGCTTTCTTTTGTATTCTAGGTATTCTGTTTAGATTGGTTTGACTTGTCATTGCCCAAACTTCAGCACAGTAACATAAATGAGGTAGAATTAATGTATTATACAAAGTTCTTAAAACACATTTGGGGAGAAATCTAAGTTTGTTTAGAATACCAATATTTTTTAAAATCTTGTTGCAGACAGCACCAGTATGTTCATTCCACGAAAGTTTTGAATCAATTTCTATTCCCAGGAATTTATTTACTGATACACGTTGGAATTTGTGATTAACTACCTGAAGTTTTATCTCATTGAGGTTGATCTTTTTATTTGTAAATTAACATTCAAAATTAATTTGTTCAAAGAGAGCCAATGTAGTAATTTGTTTATTTCATTACTAAATTCCTGTTGTAAAATTTGAACATTTTTATGCAACATAAATACACTGGTGTCGTCTGCAAATAAGATTAACTTCAATTTGTCCGATAATAGGCCGGTTTACTAACATATTCAAATTTTATGCATGCTTTTTAAACAAAGGTTGTTCTTGACAACCTGAAAGCTTGCCTGATGCTTGCCCGACATAGCAACAAGTAATGTATGCAAATTGGATTCTTAGTATTGTAGTCCATTTATTAATAACAGGTTGGTGGAATACCTGGTCACTAGGTCCTCCGGAAAGAAACATCCATAAATTTGAATAACTTAGTAAACCGGTCTATTGCACATGTCATTTATAGAGAGAATAAATAAAAGTGGACCCAATATAGAGCCTTGTGGCACTCCACATACAGCAGTTTGTATAGATGAAGTATTAGCTTTCATTTTGACAAATTGTTTCCTGTTTGTTAAATAGCTCTTAAACTAATTTAATAACACACCACGGATTCCGTAATTAAATAATTTTGCAAGTATAATTTAATGATCTAAGGTATCGAAGGCCTTGCTTAGGTCTAAAATTAATCCAATCATGACTTCTGATTTATCAAAAACGTGAGCAACTCGGCATGTAAAATCAGCTAAAGCAGAGGATGTGGAGTGCCCTGTTCGAAAACCGAATTGAGAATTAACCAAAATATTATGTTTATTCAAAAAGGAAGATAAGCGGTTATGCACAGCCCTTTCTAATATTTTAGAGAATACCGGAAGTAATGATATAGGTCTATAATTAGATATTTCAGCTGTAGAACCTCCTTTAAAAATTGAAATAATTTGAGCCATCTTGAGTTAATCTGGTACGATCCCAGTTACTAATGAAGAATTGAATATTGCACATAATGGATAACAAATTATATGAATAACTCTTTTAACTATCTTGATATCTACACTGTCGAAACCACTACATTTATTACTCTTTAATTTATCTACAATATTTATTATTTCTCCTGGAGCGTATCTGGACACCTACCCCCTGGACAACCACCCCCCGGATTACCACCCCTAGGATAACCACCCTCTAGGACAACTACCCCCTAGGACAACTACCCCCTAGGGCAACCACCCCCTAGGACGACTACCCCCCCCCCCCCGGGACAATTACCCTCTAGGATGATTACCCCCCGACTAACTACCCCCTAGGGCAACCACCCTCTAGGACAACTACCTCCCGGACAACTACCCCCCAGACAACTACCCCCCCCCCCCCAGACAACTACCCCCTAGGACAACCACCCTCTAGGACAACTACCCCCGGATAACTACCCCCCAGACACGTGTCCTAGGGGGTAGTTGTCTGGGGGGTAGTTGTCCCACAAAATTTTATCATTCCTGTGACTATTCAGAACCCTGATCATTAAGCTTTTACATGTTTGAATTGAATTTTCAAATCAAATGCTATTGCAAACTTTTCCAAAATCAGATTGCAATCAGGTCCCATATAATGTAGCATGCGGTAGAATCTACTGATTTGGACATGTTCGCTCGCAAACTCACTTCTTTATCACCTCTGGCATTACAGAAAGTTTGTATTTTGCTCTTTGTCATGAAAACATTTGTTTCACAAAAGTAAGATTCTTACAGGGCTTTTAAAGATTGTGCAGTTTTTCCTCATGTCGAACTTCCAGTATGTGTTTATTGTTCTTCTTGAATTTGATACCTTGCAATTATCTTTATGTAAAGGTACCGGGACATTTATTTGAAATAATTATCATGAAAGGGTAGATAAAGATATTGCGTATAAACATGATAAAGTAAATTCAAGTTTATGGCTCTATTAGCAAAAGATAACAACTAGTAGGTCATTTCGTTGGTTGTAATTGGGAGATTATTTTGGTTTGTTGACTATATTTTTCAATTGACCATCCGTGTTTTAACATTCTGCGGGGACAATACTGCCTGGACCTCCATGATATGTACGAACGAAGAATACTATAGTATGACAACAATAATGATAACAAAAATGAATGAGGTATTAAAGAATTATATTTTGTATCAATAATCATGATAATTCATTTTTATTAGATATTTTCGTTTTCTACATGGGATATTTTATGATTAGTCTTATTTGGACGATGCCCTAAATGATATTTCTTTATCTCTGTCTAGAATACTTTAAATCAATATTTGAAAATGTTGAAAGCTTATGTTAACTGTGAAACGATGTATCGTTACGTTGTTGGAGCCAATGTAGCCGAATATGCAATTGTTTGAAAATGTTGAAAGTTTATGTTAACCGTGAATAGCTGTATCGCTACATTGTTATAGAGCCAATGCAGCCGAATATGCAATTGTATTGCACATGTACATGTATGTATTTTGTAATAATATTAACTCAATTAGTTTAAGTCAGTATTATTCGTAAAAGAAATAACAAACCTAACATGGCGACTATACCGCATGCAACCCATACGACGAGACTCATGCCAACACTCTCAGTTGAAGCGAGCACTCCTTTGGGTGATACAAAGATTCCTGATCCAATCATCGACCCGACCACGTAGGCAAAAGCTCCCACTAAACCAACCTCTCTCTTTAGCTTCACACCTTCCCCGTTGTCGACACTGACATCATCAACGATAGCGATGTCCTTCTCATTGTACGATGTATGCCCATTCCCCTGATCAGACACGAAGCCCTCGTTGATCTCTCCCTTCTTTCGCTCCTTTAATTCCGTCATATTTCCAGAATTTCGCTCAACAAACGACTATCAAAAATGATGCTCTAACAGGTTCCTAATGCTTAAAATGCTGACAATGTTATTGAGGAGGGTCCATTTCAACATACTATAT
>CM046845.1:15418042-15515542 GCA_025618425.1 Heliocidaris tuberculata | reverse complement strand
GGAACGTACTAGGATCCTAACCGTAGTGCGCCTTTGAGCCTCCGGGAATCAGCAGCCCCTCCCCCATGGCCCGTCACGGGTACCGTGATAGACCCTGAGAAAACTTAGCAAGACCTAAAAAAAAAAAATTGAATACGGAGGAAAAAAATGGCAAAAATCCCAGGGCGCACTACGTTTCGGGCAAACGGGGCTGCCGTGGCCACCGGGAACATAATGTAAACGTAGCATTATCTGCAGGAGAACGTAACGGTACCCTGGTACGTAGCGCATCGGGTCACAACTTTACCCAATTTGCGTCTTTATTTGATTAGAATGTATGCGTCAAAACCCAAAGCATCTCATAGCTCTGTTCACGTACTTAAAACAACAAATATTGTTCAAAGAGTACGTGCGTACCTAAGCATCTTCTGTTTGTAGTTTTCTTGATAAAATTATCCTAATTTGAACAATGTTTATTGATAAAAAGTGACGTAAATCATTTAGATAGTGAACGTGAATGTTTGCGTTATACAGTGCGTATCAAAAAAAAAAGTATACCGTAATGTCAAAAGTCGTGGCGCACGCTTGTAATAACTAAAGTTATGTTATTTTCAGGTCGAAGAAAGAAGAATCCAATCAAATTAACATCAAAATGGGTGATTTTTCTGGTAGAAAACGTAACTAAGTTTAAATATCTAGGTGTTCTTGTAAACCAGAACTTAGATTGGTCGTCCCAGGTCAATGATGTTGTCAAAAAGATTATGAACTCCCTTATTATGTATGCGAAGGATTAAGCACTGTTTGACAAAACGTGTTCTTATACATTTATATTTTACTCTTATTTTTCCTCATATCGATTATTGTTCAACCGTTTGGGGATCACTGACAAAGAAAAATTTAATGAGATTACAGAGGTGCCAAAACAAATATTGTCGTTTAGTATTAGATGCAGATTACTATACGCCAGTGCAAATTATGCTAGATTCTTTAAAATTAAAATCCGTCAAACATAGATTGCAATATAATTACCATGTACTTATGTATAAAATTTTGAATGGTCTTGCTCCCGGTTATTTAAGATCAACTATACCCCCAGAGAGCTAATCCATATCCTACAAGATCAGTCGGAATGCACCAATTGTATCTAGCCAAACCCAGAACCGAGTATACAAAAAACAATCTTTTTGATACATAGCAGCAAAACTATTCAAGTCACTACCCGCATGACCCGTATACTTACTTAATGCTCCGCCTCACTGCCCCTTTTTAAAAGTAATGTTCGCGACATCCAAGTGGTTAATTGATTTCTTTTTTCTTTGCAAGTTGCATACATGTATTTTTGTAAACCCCCCCCCCCCCTCCCCCTTTCTCTTTTTACATAAATTTCTCATTCTCATGAAATGTATTATTGTATGATTTTATATGTTTGCAATGTATGTTATTTGTATTGTATGTGTTTTGTTACAGCAGGGCTCCCTTGGAAAGCAGGTCTTGCGACTTGAATGGGACTATCCTGTTTTTTTTTGGTTGTTTTTTTTAATATAAAGAAGACATTGAATTTTAAAAATAATGAAATAAAATTTCTGTTTGAAATGCTATTAAAAACCAAAGATAGGATTAGAAGGTCACAATAATTCCGATTTTATTTATCAAAATCTCTCATCCATGTCTATTACGTACATGTTTTCCATTGGTACAAATGAGGATATCCCGCCCCCCCCCCCCCTCACACACACACATCTACACTTTTCATAGTTGGTCGAGATATTCGATAGCTTGCTCATCATGCAATTGCCAGATGATGCGCCATTATCTCAATTAAACAATATTACCCCCCCCCCCCTCCCCTCATTAAACAATGAATATAAGAAAGAGGTACATTAAGAATGTCAAAAATATGTAGGCCTAACAATGTTAGTTTACGTTTCCGGGAAACGTGCGTAAATTTAGCATTCCAATCATGACATGCATGAGAATTGTGTTAATGTGGCTGTAAGTGGTGTGTTGTGAATGGATTTTTGATAGCTACATGCATGACAGTTTGTCTTAAACCTGACAACTCTATACTGCCACACTGGGGACATACTGATAAACCATGCCCCAATCAGGGTCCAAAAGACGCAAATTGAGCCAGATAACATCTTTCTTCAAGAAAAGAGAGACTGATGACCATGCCCAGGAAGCGCTCGAGAATTTCGGCAAAAGATTTCGATCATCCCCCAACTCCTCGAAACGGATTTACGCCGATGAAAGAAAATATCATAAATTTTGCTTGTAATGAGCTTTTTTAAATTTGAGTTGACATTAGCACCTTTTCTATTCAAATGCACAAAATCATTTGAAATAGCTCAGCATTTGTTTTCAAATTGAAATAAAAATGCATAATTGGTTTTGACCCACATTCTTTGCTTCAGCCCAAACTTAGTACAAGAGGGATTTGAAAATACTTTTTGAAGAGCCTCCTGCTAAGTCATAATTGAAGCTGTACAGTTATGGATAAGGTATCATTAAACAGAATATAAGTTGTTCTGTACTATAAAATAAGTTTAAAGCTCATAGAGGTTATAACATATTAATTAGAAGCTATCAAATTTGGGTATACTTTCTTTTGATACGCACTGTAATGTCTGTAATTTGTATGTGAATGGATATTGAATGGTTCAAGTAGTTTTTTTTTTTTTTAATAGACTTTGTTCCTTTGATATTGACCTATCAGGTTCGGTGTGAGACTTGTGCAAATACTAGTTATTTAATTTTGAACAGAACAGCAAGTGAGTCTACAAGATCACCTGACAACCCTTTCTCCAGATAGCAAACAGTAAGAACCAGAACTGTCAAAGTCCATATTAATGACTTTTGACCAGTCCTCACGAAAATAAAAAGGTTCGGAAATAACTTACCTTGGTCATTATTTTTTTTTAATGAAAAAAAAAATCAAGTCTGAATTAGGAATGATGATGTTATGTAGGGACAGATAAGTGCCAGCAGATACCATTAGGTTTGTTATAACACACACAAAATACCATGAAAACCGAACATTGTACTAAATACATGAAATAAGCACATTTTGGGAATATTTAGCGTTTCCGCTGTATTTCTTTAACAAATATTAGTCTTTGTCGGATGGTAAGTTTTTCCCTTTGTTGGGCTGGAAACTTAGTGTTTAAATATCCTGGGTATATGATGCAATAAAAACAAAGATTTCGATTGTTTGAAATTTGCGAAAAACTAATCACGGCATCATAACAGCGCTGCGTCTTAATTCTTAATTCTTAATCTTTTTTTTTTTTCTGATTTTATTATTTTTGGGGTCTCGTATTTCTTCTTTTGTCTTACTATTATATTTTCCTTTCTTTTTTTATTTCCCTTTTCATTCTCTTTCATTCTTTTTTTTTCTCGTTGGCCAATGAACTTGATGTGAGTATGTGTGAGGGAGATGAGAGATGGTGGCGTATCTGGACCTTGGCGTCAGGGATGGGTGGAAAAACAGTCCCAGCCAATGATGATCCAGAGGAAAATCCTTTTTCAGGCCATAATTTGCGTCGGAAAGGTGGTGGGGAAGGGGGGGATACGACGTCTGATGTTCCTTTCATCCATCTATTCATATTTTGCTTTTGAGTTAATTAATTTTGTATTCAACGTAGTGTCATTATATAGCAACAGCACAATGAGTCATAGATATTTGCGAACGAGCGAAGCGAGCGATAAATTTTTATTGGCCGCATTGCATTTTTATTGAAAGTGTTTGGACAGGTTCATTCTTTATAACTTATGAATAAACTACTAATTTGTATTTTTAAAGATATTTCAGATTTTATTTCAGTGCCTAATGAGGGGCATTCGCTCTATTTATACGTGCAACAATTATAGCTCTGCTTATCTTTTTGACGATTGGCTTTAAAACGTCTGTTTACATGATTTAACAAATTTTTGAAAAACTCTCCTTAATTCATGAGGTTTTAAAAGCAATTTGGTTACAATTTCCTTTGAAGTATATGCCTAAAAATGATTGAAAGAGTTAGTTATTATTTTTCATGGTTGAAAAGCTGTAGGGGGCACATTGCCACATACGCTAATGGAGATGGGTCTTCATTAGTATGCTCCATCTTGACTGTACTGTGCAAATAGAGCAAATTGTGCCTCTTTCGCACACAACTACGTCTATAAGTGGCTCTTACAAAATGAAAACATCACGTAAAACAAGTTTTTTTTCAATATCAATAGCTTGCACTTTGGGACTTTGATCATGGAAACCTCTCTCATAAGAACAAATTAATGTTCGTCAATGCCGACATCTGGGAGAGGTTCAAATGAGTTTTGTGTTGTTGTTCAGATTGATGAAGTATAATGTGTAATCTCTAAAAGTGATCTTCTATCACAATTGAATGTGTTCTCACACGTCATTAAGACCGTTGCATTGTTTTAATAATTGTAGTAATTATGGGCGACTACTGAACAACCGTGATGAAGGTTGCAATGAAATACATACATAACTATAAAGAAAGTTGCCATAGTTTACGATGAAATTTGGGGTTGGATTTTGCAGCTTTTGCAACATTTTTATTCTTATTTGTACGATCTGTGATTTTACTGTATGCTTGAAATAAGCTGAATTGAAATAAGTTGAATTAAACTGAATGAATAACAAACAGTTAGCGAGGAAAAGGAAAGAGGGGATTGTGAGGGACTTGGTCTTGACCTTGAATAGAAGAGGAAGAAGAAGGAAGACTGGGAAATGGAAAAAAATAGCCAGACGTATACATGAGGTGTCAGTTCGTTGACGTAGAACAGCGTCAGTGACTGGCTCGGTTGTTGACACACCTTGTGAGAGTGATAACGTACAAATAATGGTGAAAACTTATAGAGCGCACACACCGTCCAAGAACGCTCATGGCGCTAGCCCAGCAACAATTCTCTTTAATCCAGGTATACTACAAATTTATTTTATAATTGGATTTTTAGTACTAAGAACTTAAAACAAATTCACATTTGCATCACCCACTGCGACTCTCAGCTCCACCCGGTGAGGCCCGGTGCCCTCTTGCTGCTCCGTTCACTGACAATTCAAGGGACAGGCCCAGTCAGCACACAACTCATGGGAGCTCTAGCATCTGAGATCACCAGGCCCCACACGGGTAGCCAATGAGACTATTTACAGTGTGATGACAAAATAAGTTAAAATGTATATACACGTAAGATACAAAGGGTGGATGCAATCAAAATGGCGCCTCATGTGCGACGGGGTTAAGAAGAAAGGTCAATAAAATCTATGGCAGAACATGGGGAATACAATCTCTCCAACATAATTTTCCGTTCTAATAGTGCAATTTTTCCTTCTGATAAGGGCCTTTTTTCACCTCTGATAAGTGCCCCTTTTCCTTCGTATAACTGCACCCCCTCATCTTTCTGATAAATGCCCTTTTCACCTTCTAATAGGTGCCCCTTTTAACCTCAGACATTACTGCCCCTTTTGAAAACCTGTGCCTTTGTTTTTCGTCTGATTAGTGCCCATTTTCCGTTCTAATAGTACAATTTTTCCTTCTTATAAGTGCCCTTTTTCAACTCTGATAAGTGACATTTTTCAACTCTGATAAGTGACCTTTTTTTCTTCTTATTACCGTCCCTTCTTCTTTCTAATAAGTGTCCTTTTCACCTTCTGATAAGTGCCCCTTTTAAGCTCAGATAAGTGCCCCCTTTGAGATCCGACAACTGTCCTGTTTTCGTCTGATTAGTGCACATTTTTCCGTTCTAATAGTGCAATTTTTTCCTTATGATAGGTGCCCTTTTCACCTCTGAAAAATGCCTCTTTTTAAGTGCCCCTTTTACTTCTGATCAGTGCCCTTTTTTCTTTCTAATAGTATTATTTTCCGTTTTGTTAAGTGCCCCTTTTATCTTCTGACAAGTGTCGTACCTATATACCTATATTATATATATATATATATATATATATATATATATATATATATATATTTATATATAATATATTTTACCTACATACCCTGATGTCCCTACAAACTGTGCCGTAAATTCCACAAAAGAGCCATATACCTAGCTCCAAATAATCAGAGAGGCTTCATAATATAATAGATTCCCCTACTGACATCAGCACAATGTGAGGCAGTGGAGCAGGGGGCAGGAGGGGAACAATTCCTTAAATTATACAAGAATGAGCAGTGCCCCTAAATCATAACAGGAAGGAGCACAATTTTTTCTAAATTTCTCCAAAGCTTGCCCCCTGCGCTCGCTCGCATTTACCGTTGTCTTCTTACCATATTAGGAAAATTACTACTTATTCCAGATATCTTAAATATTTTGCTCGCTCGCTTCGTTCGCTCGCAAATGAATAATCAGACCATTACACTCAACTCCAAAGTAGTCTTTTTTTTTTTTATCGAGAACCATGTTAAGACATAAACAATAATGTGTCGAAAATGATCCTCGATTAGTGTATTAATCAGAATGTAGCGGTATACTAATATCTCAAAGTGGCATTTTCCGCGTTGTTTTCACCCTTTGTAGGTGTCCTCCCCCCCCCCCCCAAGTGCACCTTTTTGTTGGTTCCCCCCCCCCCCCACTTTGAAAGACGCTCCGCCGCCCCTGTAGCTAACCACAAATTATCCACGTGGAGTATCCACGCAGCATACGCCACATTCGCCTCCCCGTTAACCCTTGTGGGACCACGTTTCGTAAAAACAACACAAATTGTAGAAATCAACGCAAGAAGTAAAACAATAACGATATTCATAAATAAATATTTTTACGAAAAAAGACACAATTCGTAAAACAGGGGTCTCGTAAAATTGTAAAATCACGTTCCCTGTGCGTTCCATCATCGTCATTTCCACCTTGTTGTAGTGATCTCCTATTTCTGCCTTTCCAATTTTTTACTGTTATATGAGTCAGGATAAGCTAAATAAATAATGTACGGGCGGCGGTATGAGCCCCATCATCGTCATCATCGCCATCCTGTTATAGTGATCTCCCATTTCTGCCATTTTTAATTTCTTTCTGTTAATTTTTTCTTAATCTTCTATTCAGACCCATCGATTATGGTTGTTTATTGGAATTGTATCACGCGTTATCTCACTACGTAATAGACCTTATAGGACCACATTTCATTAAAAACAACGCAAATCGTAAAAATCAAAGCAAAAAGTTAAGTGCGATTCGTAAAAACAAGGGTCTCGCAAAAGGTGAAAACACCCGACATTCTGAGAAGAAGGTCAATTACGTAGTGATATAAGGCGTTATACCGACAATGCCAATAAAAAACCATAATTGATGGGTCTGAACAGAAGATGAAGACAAATTTAAAAGAAAGAAATTGAAAAGGTAGAAATGGGAGAGCACCATAACAGGATGGCAATGATGATGATAATGATGATGATGGTGATGATAATGATGATGATGATGATAGTGGTGGTGACGATGATGGAGAGCCCACGTATCATGACGATGATGGTCACATACCTGCCGCCCCTACACTGAATAATATATCTTAATTCATATAACAGTAAGAAATTGAAAAGGGAGAAATAGGAGATCACTAAAACAAGGTGGAGATGATGATGTGATGACGATGATGAAGCGCCCAGGGAACATGACTTTTACAATTTTATAAGACCCTTGTTTTACGAACTGCGTCTTTATCTATTTATGAATAGCGTAATTGGTTTACTTTTTGCGTTGATTTTTACGATTTGCATTGATTTTTTAAAACGTGGTCCTACAAACACTCCCCCCCCCCCCCCGAAAAAAGGTCTATAGCACATTCAGCGTTATTCAAGTCAGAGAAGGAATCATCATGCCCCCTGTTTATCCATCTCTCTATAAAGGTTTTTGTGCCTGCAAACTATGCTGCATTTATCCTCCTTCAAATTAATTGTGGTTGTTCCAAAACGAGAATTGGTCGTGTGTATTGTCCCTGGGTGCAATTGCAAGATGAGACGATGATAAAAATATGGTTATATTATTGTCAGAAAACACTTGAGAAGTATTGATCACTTGACCTGTTCATTAGCTGATAAGAAGTGACAAGTCATGATAGCACAATGCGGGTAATGATAATGAAGATAAAACTTACATGAGGTAGAAGAATGAAATAGATGTTACTATCACGCTAATAAACCTGCAACAACATGATTGATTTTCGGCACCCAATTCTCGTTTATATTACATATCTTTTCAATTGCATTTAAATCAATAAATATTTACTTGTCTTTTACATTTATGATTTCCATATTTTTATTCTTTTCCTTGATTAGTATTGATTTACTTATGGACTCGATTAGCTAATGAGGAGAGCTTAATACAGGAACTTGTTTGTATTTGGTGACCCTCAGGCATTCCCTGACATGGCAGATGACTTCTACCGGTTTTTATTCATCGTCATATTTTTGTACAAGTTGTGATTATACTCTTTATATTCTTGCAAAGTAATAAAATGAAATGAAATGTGACAGATGAAATGGATTTTTTTATCAGATGTTCTAAAAATATGGATGCATGGAGATATGACGTTTACCTGATATCCAAAATGAGACAACTTTAGCCATGCTCTGAATGGTCTTACGACCGGTTGCCGACTTCAGACAACCTCTGGTCGGTAGTTGGTTGTCGTCAATCTTTATTATTTTGGTTGTCAGCGTTTGGTAAATGGTTTTCGGATCATTTTGGTCGGCTGGAGATTTACGCTGCTGAATCGAAACCTTTTTGCCGACCAAACTGGTTGTGATGAGGTTTTTCTTGGTTTTCTAAAGGTGGGCGACAGGTCTCAGACTGATCGCCGACTGATCTTTAGTGCTCGTCGACCATCGCTAAGCGAATTTGGGTTGAAAATAAGGTCGGCGAATGATCATCGAATAATAAACGACCAGTCGCCGATTGATTCCCAAACCATTACCAAGCACCGACAACCAACAGTAATCAAAACCATCCCACAGAATTTCATGAAATCAACTCAAGGGTAATATAGGTTGGATTGCCTATTGAAAAATAGTTTTCTCATAATAGAGTAATTTGATATATGGACCACATACTTTCAAGCCTATGGTAGAAATGGGAGAGCCATATTGAGCTGTTTCCTCTTCATGAGCTTGTTAAATTTGAGTAATTTATCCAGACAACCTCGTATACATCCTTGCATTGCACCCATACAATTATGTATAATTAATGTTATTCATGTATATGATGTATTGCAATAATTGGTCACCTATTCATCATAACATGGCATAAATACATAATTTAGACATTTTTGCACCAGTAATTCATAGCCTTCCCGTATAAGAACATCAGCCAGCCATCAGTCTCATATTGTTGTCCAGGGATTACGGGCAGATAGTTACTTCATAAGACTCGTAATACGAAAGACAAACAAATTAAGATATGACACGGACCCTGAGAGAACCGGTTCCACCTGATCAAAGTCTAAAGATGATACAGTGGCACGTAGGGGCCGATCCAGGATTTAGTAAATAGAGGGGGGGGGGCACATTGTACTTGATGTATGATACATTGGTCCAAATTCACAAAGGAAGTTTGAATTTAAACATTGGCCTAAACCAGGGGCACAAATCTGAGAAAACTTTCTGAAGAGCAAAAACAAGAGGGGAAAAAAAGGTCATCATATTCTTCTTGGTCCAGTTTTCATCCAAAATTCTATAAAGAGCAGGAAAAAAAAAAAAAGGAAAAAGGAAAGGAAAGAAAGAAAAAAAGAAGGTTAGCGCTTCTAAAGAAAAAAAGGGGGGGCACAATGTACACTTTTTTTCAAGAGTAGGGGCACGGGCTGGAAGTGCCCCCCCCCCCTAAATCCGCCACTGCCTAAACCATACCTTCACCTACGACTACATTTTGGCTTTTGAAATGGGAGGCCAATGTGCCAACACCCTAATCCACCATTGGCGCGCCGGAACGTGTTTGTGTATAAATGAGGAGGGGTGAACAATGCTTCTTCTTCGAGAAGATGGTACGTGATGATAAGTTTTAAATACCGAATCGAATCATAGACCTTACTGGACTGGAAAGAGTGCAGATCGATGTACACTGTATTGCATCATCATATATTTCCTCACCAAATAATTATAGAATCTGTAATCAAACTCAAACTTAAGTTTTTTCTTTAGGTTCATGCACACTTTACTAACCCTAATACTTATTAAACAATCGTCAGTATTTGAAAAATGGTGCCTTTTTAGGCAAATTAACCAACATATCATTTTAAAATGTTACTCTTTGTGGTATGACAACCTCTATGAACATATGAATAGTTGTTATTAAATCAAATGCAAGTTCATCAATACGTAAATATTAAATACATGAATAAACCGAATCATTTAGGGGAGTAAACATGGTAAATGACTGCTGTGGTCAGAAAAATTCTGGCATTATATGTTATGACAACAGTGCCTTGTGGCAGATCAGGAAGGTAATATCCAATAACGTCAACTAAGTACTATTACAATCTCCTGCGTGGTTCTAGCTATTGAGGAGGCACTGGTGTGTGTAGGAGGGAGGGGGATGTTTTGACTATCTAGTCAAAATATCCCCCCTCCCTCCTACACACACCAGTGCCTCCTCAATAGCTAGAACCACGCAGGAGATTGTAATAGTACTTAGTTGACGTTATTGGATATTACCATCCTGATCTGCCACAAGGCATCCATCTGGATGAAGTGCCAGAAAAAGAAAATAAGAGCAAGGGGTTGTTGTGGGATGGAGGAGGTCGTACCATATTCCTTTGACGTCGTCATGCTCTTATCCTTTATTCTCTCTTTCTCTCTTACTCTCTGTTCGTTATATATATATATATATATATATATATATACATACATACATGTACATATACCTTTGACAAAGCCAGACATATATTTCTTAATTATCTGTATGATAACTTCCTTAATGAGCAAAGAAGTTCACGTTTTTTAGTTTAAAGGTCCCCTGCAACCCAAAAGCAAGTTGATTCCTGTTGATGTGCAGGGATGCATACAACTTATATTTTGTTATTCAAACGTCTAAATATGTTTCATAAATTTTTAATATATTTTTGATATCATTTTCTCAAAAATGCTAAGCTCCACCCTAAAAAAATGCCCCAGATCTCATTCCTGCAATGACATCATCTTGTCAGTCATTAGTGAGCTAAGGAGAGACAGTGGTATGCTGCTTTGCCATAGATGACCATCTGTTCTAATAGACCATACAATGCCTACATAGGAGTTGCTATGTCAGACATGCTGTAGCATCACCAGGAAAAGAATGGTAATGGGGAGGTATTGTTTTAAAGCATGCTATTATGAGCATGTCCTGAGCTGGGGGAAGTTACATTCCACTGTCTATTGTAGAATGTTAGTGTAGCTGACTGATGATTGACATATGATATCATTGCAGGAATGAGATCTGGAGCTTTTTATTTAGGGTGGAGCTTAGGAGGTTGGGGAAAATATTTCAAAAAAAAAAAAAAACATTTAAAATCTATGAAACATATCTAGATGTTTGAATAACAGAATATTAGTTGTATGCATCCCTGCACATCAACAACAATAAACTTGCATTTGGGTTGCGTTTGGGTTGCAGGGGCCTTTTAAGTATGTTGCAAGGCGTGACCAAACACAAAGAAAGATACGAAGATAAAACATCGTTTTGTTTGGCATAAGGCCAGTGGAAAAAATATATATATATATTAGTGACCTTTGACAAAGCCAGACATATATTATTTTTTGATTATCTGTATGATAACTTCCTTAATGAGCAAAGAAGTTCACGTTTTTTAGTTTAAGCATGTTACAAGGCGTGACCAAAAACAAAGAAAGATAACAAGATAAAACATCATTTTGTTTGGCATATGGCCAGTGAAAAATAGTATTATTATTATTATTATTATTATTATTATTATTACTTATACCGCGCTTTTCCCATAAGGCCCAATTACAAATACTTATGGTAAGAAAAACAACGTTACAACTACAAACTGCTAAAGAGATGTGTTTTCAAGGCCTTTCTGAAGGCACTGACTGATGAAGACAGTCTAATTGTTAGTGGTAAATCATTCCAGTATTTTGAAGCAGACACAGTGAATGTCCTATCACCGGCCAAGGTGCGAGTAACTGAATATGTGAGACGGAGAGGATCACTGGATGACCTCAATCGCCTGGTAGATGTATATAAATTCAAACAGGTATCTAAATATTATGGAGCTTGATTATTAAGGATTTTATAGACAAACAAAAGTAATTTGAAAATTATACGTTGTTTCAAAGGGAGCCAGTGTAATGAGTTCAAGAGTGGCTGAGATGGGTGGTCCCTAAAACCTGAAGCACCAATCGAGCAGTCCAGTTTTGTAGTCGTTGCACACGATTTAATTGAGTCGAGGGAATGGTAGAAAGAAGCCCGTTACAATAATCGATACGGGATAGAACTAAAGAACGCACAGCATTATGACAGGCAGATTGATCAATGAACCTTCTAATTCTAACGATATTCCTTAAATAAAATGTAACCGTACGACAGATGTGAGAGATATGGTGAGACATTGACATGCGACAATCAAAGATAACGCCGAGGTTCCTTATCGTTTCTGACGGGTTAATGAGTGTGCCACCAACATTCAACTGAACATTTGGAAGATTGCGCCGATTGTGGGCTGATGCTGCAAGAAAAAATTCTGTCTTTGAATCATTTAATTTCAACTTGTTTACCACCATCCATTGCCTAATATCTGAAATACAACCTTGAAGTTTAATGAGTACATTTTCAAGGGCTCCTGGAGTAGACGTTTGGAAGGAGACAGAAGCACCACCAGGCCTCCTCCTTCACCATCATCACTACCACCATCAATATCGCCATCAGCACCAACAATACCAACACCAATACAACCACCACCCCAAACACCACGGTCACCATCACCACCTACCTACGCCACCACCAACACAACCCCCACAACCACCATTACCAAAACCACATATAACACCACCACCACCATCACCACCACCACCACCCCACCACAACATATACCAAAACCACCCTTAAAGCCTAAGTCACGCTAGAGTGGCGACCGATTGCCGACCATCGCCACCGAAAAGGCTTCTAAAAACAAACACTGTCTACTGAAACCCCGATATTTGAATTATTCCTTTACTCGGCGACCTATAGGTTGCACACAGGGTAGCCAATGTGTTGCAGACCGGTAGTCTACCTTTATGCGACAGCTTAAAGATCAGAAGAACCTTCTGCCGACCAGTTTGGTCGGTAAAAGGTTTTCGATGTTGCATCGAAAACCTTTCATTGGTTGGCCACCTGGGGGCCTGTTTATCGAAAGCGTCATATGTCTAAGTTCTTGACTAAGTTAGTGCTAGTTCGCTAGTTGTCCGCTAAGTGTTTCACGAAACCATCTTAGCTAAGATCAACGACAACTATCAAGATAAGGATATATGACACCTCCAACCCCGTCATATCTTTTTTAGTCGACGTGCAGCGCCATCACATGTCATTTATTGGGTAGATTATGGTCTGCAAAAAAGGGACTACATACTTTTACAACTCCTTCAAAATCACCTTTATTACGCATTCAATTAATCTGGAATGTATTCATGTTTATATAATGAAAATTATATGAAAATCAGCAGTGTTTCTATTCAAGGCTTGTCTCCACTGAAGTGTAGTGAATCAATACTCTTTCCACATTCTAATGGAAAAAATACACAACAATACAATTTGATTCAGGTCATTTCAATTAGAAGGAACATTTTTTTTTAAATCATGAAAAAAAACCCAAAAAAAACACGAAACAACAGTAGACTGATAGGCCTATATCAAAATGTGGTGGGATGGAAAAAAAACGGTAAAAACCAAAACTTGTAAAATAAATCCCATCATTGGAAACTAAAAAAAATAAATATTCAAACACTATTGACAAATGAACAATGGGCAAGAAAAAGATATACAAGCCTACTGATAAGAAATGTGAAGAATTATAATATAGAAAAATGTAAATTCATAACTATTGCTGGGTATACTTTGTATCAAAGTATATAAAAGTGGACTTAGTAAGTCTCTTAATTTCTGATGAAAAGCTATTTTACGATATGGGTCATCATATCTGATAGATTAGCATGAAAAATGACGTGCGATATACCATAATGAACTTGAAAATCACATTTGTTTCTTATATAATAATGACAAGAGTCCTTATTGTTAGAAAACAAATGATTAAACGAATCCAACAAGGGAACCGTAATCTGACAACGTAGGCCAGTATTGGTCAACGGCATATTCTGTGGTTTTCAGACCCATTTAGTGTAAACACAAACAATGTATCAACTATTTTTAAAATGAATACTTTGAAATACACATGTTTAAACTTATAATATGAATGTTTTTGTAATTTCAATATCATAATGAAGCGTAAAAACATTGTGTAAAAATTTCAGAGCATCTTATTGTTACAATGAAAATATATGGGTTTATTTTGATAAACTATCAAATGACGACATCGGGGGGGGGGGTACCTATCTAACGTTAAAACTGTCTCGCCGATCATGAAATTAATAACTCATATTTTTTACTTTACAAACGATTCCATAGTGTAATTTACATAATTTAAAAAGTGTTTGGCATCTATTAAACCTTTCTCCTATCTTCTGTTTTCTTTTATTTCCTAATTTATTCAAATATTTGCAGTTGAGTTAAATTTAGCTTTTGAAAATATAGTGTAATTATATCCGTCGGCTACTATTCTCACCGATAGTATCGATATCACGAGATGTCTAGCTAGTAAGCTCTTCGTGAAACACTTTAGTTGGCGGATAAAGTTATGACTGTCTTGTCGTTGGTTTCGAGAAACAGGCCCAGTTCAATGAACACCCTTTCAAGACTGCATTGTATAATTAATGGAATCAGCAGCTCAATGGGGGAAGTAATGCTTTCATAAAACCTTCTATGATCACAGACAATGGCCGTTGCTATGGTGAGACTTAGGCTTTACACCACCATTATTACCACTACCATCATTACCACAACCACCACAAAAATGCAACCACCTATACCATCACCATCATCACCACCGCCATCACCAAGACCAACATCAATACCAACATCAACACCATCACCAATACCAGTACCACCACCACCAATACCACCATCACTACCACCACCAATACCACCAACACCATTACCACCACAACCATCACCACCACCATCACTACCACCATCACCCACCACCAATACCACCAAAACCATTACCACCACCATCAATACCACCAACACCATTACCACCACCAATACCACCAAAACCAACACCATCATCATCACTGCCATCACTACTTCGGTCTATGGCCATTTGGTCCAATGCTATAATTCGTCTAGCAATCAGGCCGATTTGCCTACCCTTTTTTTTTTTTTTTTTTTTTTTTTTTTAGTTTCCAAGTCATGCGACAAAGCCCCTGGAACCCTTATCAGCACTATTTGTTGCACCAAATAGACAAGATCCCAAATAGTTAGAATGCCAAATGGGCATTAGGATAAATGGTGATTAGACAACAAAAATATATATATATATATATATATATATTATTGCCCAAGTGGGCACCATCAGAGAAATGTTGATTTCGTTTTGTTTATTCTAACTCAAATGATTTCAAGAAAATCAGAAGTTATGAACATTATAAGTGTACTTCATTGCTGATATATATACAAATCGAATAAAATTTCACAAATAATAACCGACAATAGAGGGGGTAGCTCTTTTTCGACGTTTAATCAATTAAAGGCGGTCAGGCGGCGGTTTCAATAGAGAAAAATCTGTGTTTGCTGATGGTGCAAAATAGTTGTGCGCATACGAAAATAGGTCTAGTCGAAAGTATATTGAGGATCAGCGAAATGTCCTCCTCGGCAAAAATCCGCATAGATCGCTGTGATGTGTACCGTAAGTTGATGTGTACGAATACGGAAATCTCCGAACTCGCCTTCGCCTGGACTGCATAGAAACACACGGGCACCGCCCACTGACCGCCTTTAAACTCTTTTGTCGGATAGTTTGAGTTGATCTAAAATAAAAAATAAGGAATTCCCGGTAAACCGGTTACCTTTTTAAACTGTCAAATCGAAGAGTTGTCTATAAAATGATAGCGGTAGGAATGTCATATTGCTACACGTTTGCGATGATAAAAAAAAACAAAACAACACATGTTCATAAGCTTGCTTGCTAAAGATAACAAAGTATCCTTTTTTTCTACGTTTTTTCCATAGCATTTGTGGAAGATTGAGCCTGCTCAGTGGGTATGACTGCATATGACTTCACAAATGCATCTATAATGGTTTCTTCTTTTTGTAATTAATTCTATAGACCTGATGGAACCATCTAAGTGAACCACAGCGAAAGCTTAAGTACATTTTAAGAACGAAAGAAATATTATTTAAATGAAAAAAAAAAAAACAAATACAAAACATGGCATAAGGTACAATATGGTTCTTTTAAAAAGTAATTATATTAAATAAAAAGATAATACGTGATATCTCTGGTATCAAGAAATTCAGGGAAACCTGTCCTAAGAGAGGCATTTACCCTTCGTAGAAAGTTGGCTTTGGTAGAAGCAGAAACAGATTTGTCAAAGTTTCATAAAAGTCAGACAAAGAACTAAGAAAATTATAGATAATTAAAAGTTGCGACCACCTGAGGAACCTCTAGTAGTGGCAATGCGATTATGATCTCACACTAGGATAACTTTCTCATTTGTTTTATACAAAATCTATTCAAAGCATCCTTTGTCTCACTCCTTATCTCCCTTGTTTTGTTTTGTTTTGTTTTTTGTTACGGGACGACGTGTATAATGTGGTGTAATGGACACAAAGTTTGCTCCTTTGTTAGAATTTTAAGAAAGAAGATATTTTGGATTGGTTTACTTGACAAATAAATTCTTTCTAGTTAACATCACACATCATGACCAAATTTTCCATGGGAATTGTGAGTAAAAACAACATTAAAGATACCACTTTCTAATTCTTTCTTCTGATATTCCGCAAGCTTTCACATACCTCTTTGTCTGATTTTGCTTTCTTTCAGGCCAACCTTCTCTTAAATTCTCCCTTTAAAAATATATTATTTTATTGTGAGATGGCGAAGTGAATTTGAAATAAAGATTAATTGAAATGAAAACAACAAGTAATCCCAAGTTACTGATACCAATAGATATGTTTTACCTTAGTGGTAAACTAAATCAATCAAACGATTTTATGAATAACCAAGAAAAAAGGAAAAATTGATAATCTTACAAAAAAATGATAAAATAATAATACAGAAACGACTAACTCGGTATTGGTAATAACTGATTTACTACTGATATTCAATATATACATAACAAGCAATACACATACAAATTATCAAATGCCACGTTTGGAAGCAACGATATAAAACTGGAATATGCCTCTAAATATGCACTAAGAAAATGGCCACTGGAGATTGAATCGAAGTTTATCCTTGTTAACATGTAAAAATATCACATACCACAAAACTTAATCAAATTAAGAAAAAAAAAATATCTTGAAAGTGTGAATGTATGTCAGGACCCCAACTGACTTTTTAATGACCTCTGACATTAAATTCTCAAAACCATACAACAGCAAGAAGTTGGTGTTGCAAGGGTATTTGTTGTTAAATTAGTTTTAAGTGCACTCAAGCATCATTCAATTATGATTGTTTACACCAAGCAACCTTAATCGATGTTCTAAGCAACAAACATGTATCCATTGATATCTTTGGTCAGGACGAAAGACATATTGTGCTTCTATTTCAATAATAACCTCAAATAACCCCTTTGTGACATTTGACCTCAAATTATTGAAGAGGTGTTATCATACCTAACACAAACATTACTGCACTCAATTCTAAGTCTATTCACTAATGAGCCCTATGACATTTAACATATTAAAATCAGGAAAATTTCTACTTAGGGTGGTAGCGGTAAGTTTTTTATCAAAAGGAATTACAAATCGTAGGATATTGATAATTTCTAGAGAAAACCCCTACTTACTTGACCTCAATGGTCAAATATAACCTTAATATCCTTTCGTACTCAATTACACACACAATTTTAATGAATTTCAGAGTATTTAGGATTGATAGACATTCCCCTTTTGACCTTTGGCCTTTAACCTATGATGTTTTTACTTAAAGTTCATTTATTATATAGAAGTCACTACCCCCAAGTTTCATAAAGCTTGGCCATATTCATTTAAATGATAATAATTCTATAAACCTTTAACTCAAAATTAAAAGTTGTTGTCGCACTTATATCGATGCTGCGCGCTACGCAGGCAAGGCAAAAACCCAATCAACCCAATCACACCCACCCTAAAAGATGTACTATATATACAGACACAAACATGCCCCCCAGACCCACTATCTTGTTCCAAAAATTAGGAATTCTAAGCCTGCGTTTCATAGCATATCCTCGTGGAAAGAATTACCATTCACAATTCCATCACAGCTAATGATGTAGAATATTCAGTGACGTAGCTACAGGGGGTGGGGTGGGGGTGGGGGTGGGGGCTGGGGGCATGTGCCGCGAATAAAAAAGCGAGAATGAGGCCTGTGAAAAGAGAAAGGGTAAAAGGAAAAAAAGGAGAGGGAGATATGGAACGTGAAAATGATAGAAACCCTTTCCACTCCCTCACCTCAATTTATCCATGGCCTTTTGAATTAGCACTTCATCCCCTCGGAAAGATCAGTTCCCCCCCCCCCCCATGATACCAGACCCCTCAATATCTGGACTGACGGTACGCCACTGAGCATGCTGAGATAACAAACAATGAAGTGCCGGACCACTATTGTTTTCAACCTGTCAAGTTCAGTTTCAGAATTCTTTACATAGAAGATACATTATTAACAAATTATCAATTATGTACAAAATATATTACTAAAACTAATCAAATTGGGACAAGTAGTTTGAGGGATGACTAAATCACAGCTTGGCATGTACGGGTATGAATTCCGCGAATCAGTTTTGTATCGACATCGTGTCACTTCTTCTCGTCGTTGTCCTTGTCGTTGACGGGGTAGTTTTCTGGAGGCTTGTATTCCGTGTTTACGATGAATAAGAAGAGCTGAACAAAGATGGTGACTTTTTCTGGAAAATAAAATCAAGATGCATTACAAGCCTGTTTATATCTACAAGACATGTAGTACCACTGTATCTCCATCATACTTAATTTTTTTTTTGTAATACTCATATAATTTGGTATTTTTAAAAGTTCACCAATATAGGACAAAATCAGTTCTATGCAAATAAGAAAAAAAGGAAACATCACGCGCGTAGAAAGGATGAGCCTATGCAAAAGGGAGAATGCATGGGCGGCGAAACGTTTTCAAAGTGTGGGGGATGGCCAAAAAAGGGGCACCTACAAAAACTGGAAGAAAGATATACCATCACATATAGAGTTTTTATAACCCCCCTAACCCCCATTTTGATAAACACATCATCCTCTTTTTTATGATTCACTGTTAAAAGTTATCCTGGATGTATTGTCATCTTTCTGGACACGAGCGGCTGAAAAATAATATGCAACACGATAAAAACTATTTTCGAAAAATCAACTGAAGGCAATTTCAATAGCCCTGTCTATCACCTTTAGAAATGTGCGAACATTACAGTGGCATATTACGTAATCCGAACCTGATTTCTATGTGCAGTACAATAGGCCTTTGAAATTGTCCTTGAGTTTACTTTTCGAAAGTAGTTTTTATCGTGTTAATTGCTTAGTAACTATTTGCGAGCGAGCCAAGTCAAAAAAGTTCCATCAAAATCGGTTAGGAAATGAAAAAGTTATGAAAGTTTGAAAAGTCGCAATTTACTTTCTATGGCGATCCTCAAATTGGCAATGTTGCTTCAAAGTGACAGGTACAACTCTCCATATGTTTTGTACACAAAATTTCATATTTTCTCCATTATCTCTAAAGATGCTGCTTGTCTTCTTGTGAACTCAACATATGTTGTGTCAAATACATTTTCCCATGATATCTCTTGAGCTAAGAAGGAGACAAGCTGCACCTTGAGAGATAATGGGGAAAATATGAAATTTTGTGTACAAAACATATGGAGAGTTGTATTACTAAACCTGTCACTTTGAAGCAACATTGCCAATTTGAGGATCGCCATAGAAAGTAAATTGGGACTTTTCAAATTTTCATAACTTACTTTTTCATTTCGTAACCGATTTTGATGGAACTTTTTTTAATTGCTTCTCTCTATATTCTCTTTTCATAAAAATGGATATTTCCCCAGGGTTTCATTCTCCTTTAAGCCCTTAAGCCAGTTATTAAAAACATTGTTTGCACTCTTTTTCTTAACGATAACACACTCACATGACATGTGGAAGGCCGCACCACTCATGGACGATGTCCTAATAATGCCTCGTGCGCAAAGGACACTAGAGAACAATGCCTCACACCAGGTGTCACTTACTGACGTAAGGACCGCGTCAGTGACTGGTACGGTCTTTTTTGCGTCATGAAAGGAGGGTTTAGCTTAAAAGGGATTGAAAAATGAACAATGCAAACTATACTTTTAATAACTGCCGTATATGGGTTAATGGCCTTCACAGGTTCTATGAAATAATGGCACCTCGAGTGACCCTGGCTTGACAGAGGTACATTAGCGTCAATAAACTCAATGATCTAAATTTATCCATTACCCATGAATGGTGGCTGATACTTGTAATGGATGAATGGTACATAGAAAATGAGCCCAATCAAGATGACCAACACTGCAACCAGCAGGTAATTGTGGTGAGAATCAAAGAATGGGGCAAGAATGAAGAACACTGATAGACCGGACATAAGGATTGGTAGCGTCCAGTGGACCTGTTTATAAAGAAGAGCATCAGAATAATGAACATAATGTTTTTCTTCTTGTTCTTGAACATGATTTATATTTCAGGAAATTTAATAGTACCATGCACTTATTTTTGATACTGTAAAGGAATTGTATGCACCTCAAGATGATCAAGACTGGGAGGTCAATTAGGTAAAGGGAACTAATCTGGAAAGTTCGATGATGGTCTAGCTTGATTTACCCTAATTATGAGAATAGACACAAAGAGATACAGAAATCAATTTGGTTAAGTCACCTTGGTTAAGGGAACTTACCTTGAAAGGGCGATGATGGTCTGGTTTGGTGTACCTTAAGATGAGGACAGAGATAGCAATCAGAAAGTACGACAACCAAATTGCGAAGCTGAAGAACTCGATCATGTGCTCTAAACTGATAGGGATGCACAGAAAGATGATTGATATGAAGCCCTAGGTAAAATATAAAGAAATATATGAACAAATTTAGAGCAGGTAAAGAAATGACGCCTCGTGTGAGCAAGGAGTTATCACAGGTGTGAGGCGGCTTTTTACAGTGTGAGTCAGAAAAAATGACACTTTTATGATTGCCTCATGTTTCAAAAGTAAATTGTTAATATTGACGTATTTGATATGTACTTGTAGAATATTTACTTCTTTTGGTACCATATTCATGGGATGATATTTTATAGTTGGTTGCACAGAGCTAAAGCTAACTGGGCCAAATCCCACTTGCGATATTTCCAAACCAGGTTTTCCTTGATTAAGAATCAATTGGCCGTCCTACTATGGACGGAGATTAACGAATTCAACCTAAAATTCATCGTTTCTCGGATCATAATCCCCAGAGGAGTGGAGAATGTGCTCGTGATGAGCAGAATCGCAATTGAATCCAGTGACCGGGGTAATAATGCTGTAAGCGCTTTGGTCGGTTACATTGTAACTGGTAAGGCGCTATATAAGAAACAGCTATTATTATTATTATCCTTATCATTATAAAACACCATATAATCATACTTTTCATATTTCATATTTTCATTTCCAACAAAATACAAATACAAAATACAATTTTCATAATAATACTAAATACAATGCAAACTTTATGCAGAACATTACATTTGAAGCTAAGATAGAACAATACAATGATTAATACCTTTGAAAAGAAAAGTGAAATAATTACGTATGAAACTTGATTTATGTTCTGTGGAAATGGAGAGGTCCACTAAAAAACAGAACTTGTAAATTGTGGAGTCTGTAGACCCCTCAGACAATAATAACTGAAAAAAGTAAAGTAATAAACAAGAGAAGAAGGATAGTGGTCAACAGATACAACATTTATAGAAACACCTGACTGGAAGCAACATAGTTGTAAAAAATTATATGATGAAGAAAAAGACAGTGTTGACTTCAAATCATGAAGAGTGCAAAAAAGGCAGAAATATGACAAGAAATTCGGCATCGCATGTCATAGCAACTGAACCTTTTCAGTGCACTAAAAAATATATAAAAATAAATCGAGAACATGAAAATTATAGAATAAAATTTTCATTTCAGTGATATCGATTTCAGATTTTTAGTCTTATTTTTGTATTTTGCTTTCTTGGAGGTTACATTTCCGTATCATGAATATATATATACTGTGAAAGGATGAAACTAGGTAGCATGTGTTCATAATTATATTCTAAATTTTCATAAAAATCAACTCATTGAGTAGATTTTTAGGATTCGTATAAATTACGATAAAAAGGTAGTTGTTATACGATTCTTTTTGCCATAAATTCAAATTAAATCAAATTAATTCTAAACATATAACATTTTGAATCCATTAATTCTCCGTAACGTCATTTTGCGCTGATATACGTATATACAATTTAAAAAAATAAAATTCTCCTTTTAGTTGAATCTAGGTATATATATAGGCATGCGGCTTGTCTTTGTTCAAAGCTCACCTGCCCCCGACAAAGGAATTAATTAATAAGGTTGAAGATTTGTCGATTTGTCGGTCAATTGAATCTGGTGTCGCCAAAATCACTGGCCCGTCTCCGTGGTCTAGTGGTTAAGGCATTGGCGTTCTAAGCCAACGACCCGGGTTCGATTCCCGGCGGAGACATTTTTTCAACCTTTGCAAAAATTCAAAAAGGGAGGACAGCTCTGGGGAACTTTGATTTAAGCTACGCAACCATTATTCTCTCATTTTCATTTCTCACAATTATAATTATTTCCAAGAGAGTTGCCAAAGCTGTTGTATATGTTATTTCCTTACAATTATATATATATATATATATATATATATATATATATATATATGTGATGATGTTGAGTCTACTTTTACCATTCGCTTTGGTTTGGGTGATATAGAACATAGTGGGATGAATTCAAGCCAAAGATGACGCAGCAGCAGGATACTCAGGAAATTTATGCTTTCGTTCAACAAGACCTTGACATCAGTTCTGTCTACGACAGGTATGTCTGCTTTATTATAATTCATTTGAAATTTCAGAATTTTTACATTATATTTCTGAGAGTTACATTCATCCCTTAAAGCTGAAAATGGGGATACTTTGAGTACAGTAGTTAATTTCAAAACAAATTCTCCAAAGTTCACCATCAAACATCTTGACTGAATGGCCAGTGGGGGGGGGGGAGGATCTCCATGTCATTAGTGCTCTTAATGATTAGTCCGATTTATTCAAAACTTTCACAAATATATTTATCTCATTTTTTCTGCTTCCAGCAAAGCCAACTATTTTTGAAAATTTTAATTCTTCTTTATTCAAAGCTTGGTGGAGACGTTTAATACACTTATAGTTAAAGAGCCAATGCAAGGCAAATGCATGTTGACTTTTGTTGATTTATGATACCCTGATCATCATTATTTTATGTGGCCAAAATATATCTAAATATATGTCATATATTTTTAAATAATTTTTCAGTATTTTTTATTCAGATTACAGATCCGCCCACAAAAAAAGCTGCAAAATCAACATTCCCCCTTTTGACATCACTTGTCAATCGCCATCCAGAAAATATTAACATTTCAATGTAGTCTGGGAGCCTGTTCCGAAATGGTCACCCCATATTACATATGAGATTTGACCCCTTCAAGTTACTTAGACTATCCATGTCATTCACAAAAAGCTTGTCAGTTCGAATGAAGCTGCCGGGTTTGGCCCCCATAACCCCCAAAAGGGCCCCAAAGTCGGGTCGATTTCAACCTGTCTAACATATGCGCCAAACTTTGTCATAAGGAAGGTGTATGACTATACATTACCAAAACACTAAAACTGACAAAATTTTCCGTCGGGATGGGTTGTCAGACCGCCCCAAAAATTGGGGCAAATTTTTCCCCTTAAGGCCCATAGACCAAATTTTGTGAGAAGGAAGAGGTGTGGGTGTACATTACACAAATATAAAAAAAATTCCTACCGGAAGGGGTGTAACACGCCCCTGAAAAAAAACACCAAAGTGCCTCTAAACCCAGCCTTGCTGCCCAAAATGCTCTGGATGTAGAGAAAAAACATTTTAGGCTTTACAACCCTAATAAGTCCAAAGTGCCTCTTTCAATTCATGTCAAATTTACATAGTGCAATCTTGAGTATTGTAACTTTCTTGGGGTGCAATTTGGTGTTAAATGATCATTTCAGTAATGATTGTTAAATTTTATTGCTTTCTCAAAAGTAGTCAAATGATATTATCAGGATTATGTTTAAAAAACCAACTGTCCATCTGCACCTGTTTGACAAGACATAATAGAGGAGCTTGTTAAGTATCTGGGCTATGTGGCTGCCATGCTGAAATCTACCATTCATGTGTTAATTACACAAATACCTTGCAAGCTCTCTATTATGCCTTGCCAAACAGGCACAGATGGACAATGTGTGTGTTTACATAATCCTGACAATATCATTTGAATACTTTTGGGAAAGCAATACAATTTTCACAATTTAATAAATTGTTATTGAAATGATCATTTGACATCAAATTGCACCCCAAGAAAGTTACAATACTCAACTTTTACTTTGTAAATTTTCCCTCAATTGAATGAGACATTTAGGAGTTATTAATGTTGTAATGCCAACAAAAAAAATTTTTCTCTACATCCAGAGCATTTTGGGCAGCAAAGCTTAGTCTAGGAGCACTTTGGTGTTTTTTTTCAGGGGCGTGTTACATCCCCTTCCGGATGGAAGTCAGTTTTTATATTTTTGTAATGTACACTCATACCTCTTCCTTCTCACAAAATTTGGTCTATGGGCCTTAAGGGGGAAAATTTGCCCCAATTTTTAGGGGCGGTCTGACAACTCATCCCGACGGAAAATTTTGTCAGTTTTGGTGTTTTGGTAATGTATAGTCATACACCTTCCTTATGACAAAGTTTGGCGCATATGTTAGATGGGTTGAAATCGACCCGACTTTAGGCCCTTTGGGGGGGGGGGGGGGGGGGCTCTGGGGGCCAAACCCGGCAGCTTCATTCGAGCTGACAAGCTTTTTGTGAATGACATGGATGGCCTAAGTAACTTGAAGGGGTTAAATCTCATATGTAAAATGGGGTGACTATTTCGGGACAGGCTTTTGGCCTAATATGCATGTATATTGCTGTGGTGTATAGTCACTGTCAAGTGTTTTCTCACAAAGGCATGATGCAATACACCTGCAAAAGAAAGGTAAGTGAAGGTGTATTTGTAGAATGCTATCGTGAGAAAACACGTGACAGTGACTATCCGACATAGCAATATCTATTAAAGTGTTAATATTTGCTGGACGGTGATTGACAAGTGATGTCACAAGGGGAATGTGGGTTTTGCAGCTTTTTTGTGGGCGGATCCCAGTAATCTGAAGAAAAAATACTGAAAAATTATTATAAAATATATGACATGTATTTATATATATTTTTGGCCAAATAAAACGATGACCAGGGTATCATAAATCAACAAAAGTAAACGTGAATTTGCTTGGCATTGCCCTTTAAACCATGTAACCATGTTCTTGTGCAAATTGGATAAGTGAGAAAAAGAAGATCCCCGCACCGCTTTAGCACATAAATTAATCAGATATAGCATGAAACATGAAAAAATTAAACGCAAGTCCGAAATACGTGATCCTGATTGGTTTAAAAATTCTCTTCCGCAAAATATCCGTAATTTGCATACCCCATATTCGTTTAAAATGTCCGTAAAGCGAAGATGCATGAATTCTAAGGTACATAACTCAAAGGATGCTTCTATTTATGTTTACAATGTAATCGATATTTTATGTATTTTACTTTATTTACTATTCTTATTGAAGACTTGATATATTATTGGTCAACATTAGAGAACCCCTTTACCTTTCTGATTCCTCTTTTCTGCTTCTGCTTTCCCTTTGTATATAGTGTAAATAAACTTCTTCTCTTTCTCTCTCTTTAACTCAAAGAACTAATTCCTGAGATATGATTAATGTATTGGCCTATGCCTAGGTGGTACTACTCAAGCTTTATAAGCTTATGTTGCAGCACCTCTGTGTGTTCATCATGTATACACTGGCTCTGTGTATTCTATTTTGTATCTGCTGTATCTGTATTATGACAATATGAACATGCAAGAATGAATGAATAAATAAATGAAATAAAGAGAACCATTGACCAAAGGGGTACTCTACATCAAGAGTTTTTTTGTTTTGTTTTGTTTGTTTGTTGTTTTTTTTATACCAGACTCACCATGACGACAAGAGCAAAGTTTGGAGACATTCTATCTGGATGAACCATGCCTATAATCTGAGGCATGTGACCCTCTCGTCCAAGAGCTACAGCCATTCTGAAATAAAAATAATCAGAGGGGAAAATAACCAAACAAATATCAGCTTCAATCTCTAAAAGTAATGGAATTTATAAGTGTAAAAAGACATGTGGGAGCACAGTGGTATATTGGTGAAAGCTCTTGACTTTCATACGAAGGGTACTGGGTTCGATCCTTGATTGGTGCTTACATCCTTGAACAAAGTGTTTTACATTTGTCCCTTTGACCTGGATGGGTTTATAGGCAAAAGCAATACTGGGGTAACAGACCTAATGATAACTGGGAACTCAGGAATAGAATAGAAATGTGTTTCATCATGAGTGGTATTAAATAAGAATATTGTATTATTATAATACATGTATAATGTAAAAGAATGTAAATGTAAATGTATATTTAGGATGTCTGCCCCGTGAAAAGGTGGCTACGCTCCTGAACAACATAGTACTTACCTGGTGTACGTATAGCAGAAACCGTTAGCAGTCCCAAAGGCAGCACAACATACAAGGAATGGTATAAACCCTGACAAAATACCTTTCCCATAGGTGGTGTAGTTTGAGAATGTCTTTGGAGAAACAATGCAGGATATGTATTATTTTCATTAATATGGCAACGCTATTGATGAAACACTAGACAAGTTTGGCTAAAAAGCTATCAAAGCTCTATATCACTACATGTTCTTTTCTTTGGTTGGATTTATATTGCAAATAACGTATCCATTCCAAGGAACAGGTTGAGATATGGAAAAAAAAATTCTAAACTATCAAAAGGCAAAATTGGAATTTTATTATCAAAATTCTTTCGATCTTGATGCTTTCCATATACGAGATGTGAGTAGGCCTATCTGCCTATATCACCCGCCACTGCAAACGTTTTACTATTAAAAAACCTAACTCTTATCCACGGCATTTTACATTATAGCCCCAAAATGGTATATACTCTATTACCACCTGAGCGGAATTTTTTCGGAATGCTATCGTCCACACTGATGTAACTCGATTGTATGACAAAGTATGTAAAGATAAGGTAGTTGCTAAGGCCCAAAATATTCTATGTACAGTATTTATACTCTTTTATCAATGTGTAACCCCATTGTTGTCAATGATCACCACTTTGTTCACATGAAATATTCAATGTTGCAAGTTCAAGGTTCAAATCATCTAGTGTCTACAGCTACCATCACAGTACATTGAAGCCACTGAGGTTACGACATTGGATTTTTAAACATCACCTATTATCAGAGTGGTAGACTGTATTATTCATAAATTTATTGAATATCTCTAAAGTTATGTATAACATATTCATAGAAATATCTCCTCTCAGCATATTTCATTCAACATGAGCAACCTAATATTGGTTGTTCCAGTTAGCAAGAATAAAGAAATCAATTAGTGAGAAACTCGGCTAAACAAATAAAGATTTAAAACGATCATAGAGATATAAAGAATAATAATCACGCCTGATCTTATTTGTGTGTATTAGATTTACAAACAATACATAACTGCCTGGTTATTATATATAACTGACATTTACACCGAATTATATACGTTCAAATATATATCTGATTGTTGCTTTTTTTTAATCATAAAAAAATCATAAAAAATAACATTTACATGAATAACGGTTACCACGGCAACGACAATTGATACAAATATATTTTTGTTGGTTTAAATCATGGAGAATATCATTCTGAATAGAATGTCCAAGTGTTTCGTTGAATTAGGAGTATGAGATAAAAAGTTATGGCCTATAAGGTAATTGTTTATGTATTCTATGTGTTGACAGATGTCGAAATATCTCAAATTTTTCCCAATTATAAAGAAGATTCTTTTTTAAAAGTTGGTTTCGTTTAGCCCTGGGGAGGGGGGTGCACGGATACTCCTCTTAGATTCTCTACTACTTGGGCTTTAGCAACTACCTTATCTTTACATACTTCGTCATACAATCGAGTTACATCAATATGGACGACAGCATGCTGAAAAATTCCGCTCAGGTCGTAATATATATACCATTTTGGGCTACAATGTAACATACCGTGGATAAGTGTTAAATATCTTAAAGTACATTATAAAGAAGATTTAAAAAGTTGGTTTCGTTTAGTCGTTGGGGGGGGGGGGGGATGCACGGATTCCCCTCTTAGAAACCCTACTAAAGCTATCGTAGTGATAGCTCCCATTCACTTCGAGACAGCTACACACTGATTCGAAGTGGACGAGGTGGCAATCAGTAGAGGCAAGAACAACCCGCTACATGCAGTAACCATACTCATTCATCCCCTACTCAATTCGTCTTTCGAATGAATCATAGAGGCTCTGTACCACGTGATCGTAGGATTGCATTTGATTTGATTATACTCTGAGGGATACATGACATATATGTATTAATTATGTTGATATGTCAATGAATATAGTATAAAGATTGAAAAAAAAATATATATATATATAACTCTTAATGTGGTGATATAAATGATGATTATCATTAGTAAATAGATAATGATGAATGAGAGTAATGATAATTGCTATTAATTTTGTATTAATAGTAAATACTACTGAAAAAGATATTGTAGATAATAATGAGATTAATAATACTACTAACAATAATATAGAATAATAACAACATTCATAAGAATGCTGATTTGACAAAATTATAAAAATGACAACTGTTTTAGCATCTATCCTCAGTTTTGAATACATAACTATTCACGTACCATTATACTATCATAATTGCGCTATATATTATAGGTTTTCCCCGTCAAATTCATCAAAACAGCATTCAAATTGATGCACAGTCGCTCAATGTCATGTGCATTTGAATGCTCGTCAAGATCAACATTCAATTTCCTAAAATGAGCATTCAATTTGATTGTTATGGCAACGATCGCTTACTTTTATCATGCATTTTGATAGAATGAGTATTCAAATTAGAATTTTACCCAATAAGCATTCAATTTCAAGGCACTCCTTCCCTTCGAATTTTCAAATTGTTTTTGCATAATAAGATTTAGAAACAATAATATTAAAAGTCGTTTTCTTGCAATGTCGTAGATCAGGAATAAATTATAATGACAAATGATAATTCTGCAATAAGGTAAAATCATGGAGCAGCATAAAGTTGATAATCAAACGCAAGCGCCGCGGAACGATTTCCGACTATGAAGTCAGGGGAGGGGGCTGAGACTATTAAAAAAAGAAAAAAAGAAAAAAAGGAATAACAAAGCGAATGGTAAACTGAAAAAAATAAGATTAGACTAAATAAAAAAAGAAACTTTGAATACGCTGTAAACATTTGAAACGATTCAGTATGAAAAGTTATAGGGGTAGTCCAATAACTGTTTTTACACCCGTGTGATTAGATGACTACATAATTTTGCAACAACAAATTAACTTTGAAAACATGAGAATGCGTAAATGACGAATAAATTGTAAAAAAAATTAGATTCATAAAGAAGGCAAATCCCGGCTGCTTTTTTTTTTTTTTTTTTTTGGTGTTTCTTTTAATTGTTTGAAAATGAATTGTTTGAAAATGAATGAAAGTGAATGCCTATTAATGAAAAGGAAAGGAAAACTCAAGCAAGAATCCGCACCGAGTCGTCATAAATGAATTTGAGTGACGTTTGGTCTCTTTAAAGTGAACGACGATAAATTAATATGGATGTTCGAAGCACATTTTTGGATGGTGGAAAATGAATTTGAAGGAATGAAAACTAATATGAACAAAAGAAGTAAACCGGCGTAGCAAATCGCTTGAATACGAGCGTTTGAAAATGAATTTGAAAGCTAATTTTGCGAATTTGACCGGGAAAGCCTCTGTTATGTAATCATCTGTATTTTTGTTGATTATTACCTGACGTGTATATTTCCATTTGTAATGTATATAAACAAGATGAATTTCCTTATACGGACAATAAAACACAATGAATAAGTGTGATAATAATAAAAAAGAATTAGTCTACGTTATTATATTATACACCTTCTGATACATGTGCTTTTTTATATATATAGCTTGATAAATGTAGGCCTGTTCAAATGGTATAATGATGCTAAATCAGTCGAAAATGTTATGGGCAGCAATGTAATTGAAAAAATAAACAAAATAATGCCAAATTATTTCATTCAAACATAATGTAATTTAGTACAGCATAAACAAAAGATCGATTATTAAATTAAGTTGCGACATTTCTAAATGGATTATAACAAAAGAATGGCTACTGTTTGTCAACTGCTGCACGATACTGTCTATGAAGCTTTCCTTCATCATTTTAAAACAAATCCATTACCCTTTCAAAAACCATGTAAATTGTTTGAAGTAAACTTCGTGATTAAAACAAATTTTAGAGTTAAATTTAACAATAGACCGAATTATATGCAAAATAAGATATAGGTTATATGCATAATGTGCATGCATGGCTCCTTGTATGAGATGCATTGATGCATGAGATGGCTCGTTAATATATTGAATGGAGGAATTTTTAAATGAAGTAGATGTTGATCTCACCATTGCTATGGCTTCATCTTGGAGGACCTGCTCTGGACTGAGCACCGTATAATACGAGATGTTTACCAATACATAGAGGACAGTGATCGTTGGTAAGGCAATCATAATAGCTAGAGGCAAGGTTCTATAAAGTCAAAGAAAATTTACGTTGATTTGTACCATATCTTGCTTTCATGTTTCTACTTATCATATTGCATGTAATTCAGCATTCGGAATGCCATGTTGATTTTTGATAAATACCATTTTCCATTCAATTCAATAAATACAAGTTGGATATCCAATATGAAAATGCTTTAGAATCTGCGATAAATGTGTAAAAATCATAAGAAATATGATGAATATACATTTTGAATACATCCATTCACATAATGAAGTGCATGTACATAAAGGTGCATTTCTATAATTGACCTCACTTCAAATAATGTCATGTATCAATGCCAATTTGTTTTTTTTTTGTGGGGGGGGGGGGTTAAATCAAAGAAGAAAACACGTAAGTAGATTTAAATATTTTTTTCAAAACTTTATCAAGTGGCATTTAATATCAGACTTTTTACATTGTGTTATGAATTTTCATGTTTGGCTCTTGACGTGGCAGATAGTGATGATCGCCTGATTTTTCCCTATTTTTTCACTTATTTTTCATGTGTTATATTGTTAGGGGGTGGTAAATAACGTATACAAACTTTATAATTGGCCCAATCTAACAATTGTTACTCTAGTTAACCTCGCTTAGATTCTGATTTTCTTGAGGGAGCTGCATGCTTCTTTACATGATGATGACGGTTGGTTAGTTGGTTAGTTTTATTTTCCGTATAAAAAGATCATCAATACATACATAATTATAAATATACATGTACAAAGTTCAAAGTCCAAAGTTCAAAGTTTATTTCCACATTTTCATAAAAACAATATATCAACATGGTGAAATACAGATATAAATTTTAAAACACACGATAAAAACTACTTTCGAAAAATAAACTCAAGGGCAATTTCAAATGCCTATTGTACTGCCCATTGAAATCAGGTTCGGATTACGTAATACGCCACTGTAATGTTCGCACATTTCTAAAGGTGATAGAGGGCTATTGAAATTGTCTTTGAGTTTATTTTTCGAAAGTAGTTTTTATCGTGTTAAAAAAAAAACATTTGGAAATCACACCATTTAAGGCGAAGAAGCAAGAAAACAATGAATACAGAAAGTGAGACAATATTAGGTATTTAAAAATGTGGCGGGATCAAAAGAAGTTAATCCAAAACTTAAAAGATCGATCCCATTGCAAGTTACAACAGATTATGAATCATTAAAGTATAAACAAAAGGGAAATGATAGAGAAATATACATATAGAAAAAAGACGAAGACAGACAAGCCTATTGAATTATATATTTGGTATACTATCAAAAGATTTACAACTGTTTTAGAAGGTAAGTTTTTAGCTTATATTTAAATGTATTTAGTGATTTGCAGTCTCTAATTTCTCGCGGTAAACTATTCCATAACATGGGTCCTTTGTATTTTATCAATGAGAATATATAAATCAAGAATTAAATCAAGAATTAACAAAAAATAACAGCTGGAAAGCTCTATTCAGAACCATTAACTTAATGGCTCTATTCTTCCTAGAGGTCAAGAAAAAGAAAAACAACAACAAACTAATATTAAAAAAAACCCCAAACAAACAAACAGAACCCCCAAAACAAGAGCATAAGCGATAGTATGTCTCGCCCACTCGCGAAAAAACATGACTTTACCCCAAGTGCACCTATCACCCAAGTTTGGTTGCCATTGCAGCAACATGTGCAGAGTTATGTGTCATAAGAGAGTCTTGCAGGTAAATTTTAACATAATGACCTCAAATGACCATTGACCTTATCACGTGACCTCCTACGGCACCATAACATGCAGGTCCCCTTAGTGCATCTACAACCCAAGTTTGGTTGAAAAGTGAGTGACGGTTCCAAAGTTATCTGTCATAAGAGAGTCTTGCAGGTAAACTTTAACGTTTGACTTGAAATGACCTTTGACCTTACCATGTGACCTCTGAAGGCACCATAACATGAATGTACCCCAAGTGCATCTACTACCCAAGTTTGGTTGCAATTGCAGCAACATTTGCAGAGTTATGTGTCATAAGAGAGTCTTGCAGGTAAACTTTAACATATGACTTCGAATGACCTTTGACCTTATCACGTGACCTCCGATGGCACCATAACATGCAGGTCCCCTTAGTGCACCTACAACCCAAGTTTGGTTGAAAAGTGAGTGACGGTTCCAAAGTTATCTGTCATAAGAGAGTCTTGCAGGTACACTTTAACGTTTGACCTGAAATGACCTTTGACCTTACCATATGACCTCTGAAGGCACCATAACATGAATGTACCCCAAGTGCATCTACTACCCAAGTTTGATTGCCATTGCAGCAACATGTGCCGAGTTATGTGTCATAAGAGACCTTTGACCTTACCATATGACCTCTGAAGGCACCATAACATGAATGTACCCCAAGTGCATCTACTACCCAAGTTTGATTGCCATTGCAGCAGCATGTGCCGAGTTATGTGTCATAAGAGAGCCTTGCAGGTAAACTTTAAATGTATGACCTCAAATGACCTTTGACCTTATCACGTGACCTCCGACGGCACCATAACATGAAGGTAGCCCCAATGTATCTATGACCCAAGTTAGGTTGTAATCCAAGCAACTGATGTGAAGTTATTTGTCAAAAGAGAGTCTTGCAGGTAAACTTTAACATATGAAAAGAGAGTCTTGCAGGTACTCTTTAATTATGACCTCAAATGACCTTTGACGTCATCATGTGACCTCCGACAACACCATAACATGAAGATACCCCTAGTGCTTCTATTACCCAAGTTTGGTTGCCATTGCAGCAACAGTTGCCACGTTAAGAGAGTCTTGCAGGTAAACTTTAACATTTGTGACGGACGACGGACGGACGCCATTTGGATCTCTTAGTCTCGCCTTCACCTCCGGTGGGCGAGACAAAAAAAAAAATAGACTTACATAATTCAGGGTGAATACTGTATCACTTGTTGCCTTAAATAAATCATGCATGGCTTAGGTCATAAACTAAACTAATACTTGTAGTGAATCGTCAACTTACTTTTCAGGTTCTTTCATTTCTTCCATGGAATACGTTAAAGAGTTCCTGTGGGGGAAAAAAATGGTATTGAAGCTTATTGGAATTTTCGTTTTTGTTTAACAGGTTCTAAAGACCAGGTGAAAACCATCTGTAAGATAAAAAACAGTTCAAATCAAATCAAATCAAATCATTTCTGTTTATTGATTAAAAACACTCCAAAGGCTGATACAAAGTTTACAAAGTTGCATAATTGAAAACATTAAAAAAAACAATACAATATCACTAAATTGAAAGGGAACAAAACTTGAAAATTAAAAAAGAATAATAATTGTTTTTAAAAAAATTTAAAAATCGTTTTTAATCAAGATATAAATAATCTTGAAATGCTAAAATACAATAAAATGTAATTCTTAAATGAAGAAAAATAAAAAATGAACATATATTTTTTAAATGAACACACAACATGGAAACCTATTCCAGTATTTCCTTTTCATTTCTTCCTCAAGTCCATAATGTCCATAATGCAAGAGTGTAATGTAAAATTTGAACCTTTATTTTTAACATCTATAAACGTTTGATTTTGAACTCATATAAAAAGTTTATATTATCAAGTTAACACATTTCAAGCACTATAAACAAGATGAATACATAGTCAACTGATTAATCCACTTTCAGAGAGACTAGGTACTTTTCAAACGGGTCTACGTTATATGTAAGGAAAATGTTTGTTTTGATTACGACGTTTATTGCAACTTTCTTAAGACTAAATAAAGTATTTTCTCATTTACGTGAAATGAGAAATATAATGACTCTGTGCACATGTGCTATTTTATAAAACCGAGATTTCTCCATCTTTTCTCTACTTGCAATAAACATGATAAAACGAAAATTAAATCTTTCTTGTACCTGCATCTCCATTTGAAAGTTAGTCATTTTTTAATATAGTATTGTTCACATGGGGTCTTTTCAGAAGTGTTTTATTTATAATCTGTATCATCAAATGACCATGTACTTTCCACCAGTGTGTTTTGGTTATATAATCTATATCATCAAATGACCATGTACTTCCACAGTGTGTTTTGGTTATATAATCTATATCATCAAATGACCATGTACTTCCACAGTGTGTTTTGTTTATATAATCTATATCATCAAATGACCATGTACTTCCACAGTGTGTTTTGTTTATATAATCTATATCATCAAATGACCATGTACTTCCACAGTGTGTTTTGGTTATATAATCTGTATCATCAAATGACCATGTACTTCCACAGTGTGTTTTGGTTATATAATCTATATCATCAAATGACCATGTACTTCCACAGTGTGTTTTGGTTATATAATCTATATCATCAAATGACCATGTACTTCCACAGTGTGTTTTGGTTATATAATCTGTATCATCAAATGACCATGTACTTCCACAGTGTGTTTTGGTTATATAATCTATATCATCAAATGACCATGTACTTCCACAGTGTGTTTTGTTTATATAGTCTGTATCATCAAATGACCATGTACTTCCACAGTGTGTTTTGTTTATATAATCTATATCATCAAATGACCATGTACTTCCACAGTGTGTTTTGTTTCTATAATCTATATCATCAAATGACCATGTACTTCCACAGTGTGTTTTGTTTATATAATCTATATCATCAAATGACCATGTACTTCCACAGTGTGTTTTGGCTATATAATCTATATCATCCAATGACCATGTACTTCCACAGTGTGTTTTGGTTATATAATCTATATCATCAAATGACCATGTGCTTCCACAGTGTGTTTTGTTTATATAATCTATATCATCAAATGACTATGTACTTCCACAGTGTGTTTTGGTTATATAATCTGTATCATCAAATGACCATGTACTTCCACAGTGTGTTTTGGTTATATAAACTATATCATCCAATGACCATGTACTTCCGCAGTGTGTTTTGTTCATATCAATATCCCAACATACCCAATGACCTTATATATACGTCCACAGTGTGTTTTGTTCATGGGCAAGTCCAAGCTATTTTGTCAAATACTTTACGGACCACATCTAAGATTTTAGTAAATCTGATGACTTTCTCAAGCTGATAGCCATCCTTGAGCATGGATCAGATAAACTGTCAAATATAAAAATTATATTTTTTAATGTCTATTATGTTCACTATTCCATTAGACACTTCCAAAATACTGACATGCCTCCATTTAAACTATCACAACAAGTATATATGCCGTTCTATCTATCAAAGGTTGAAAGCTTCGGACCCAAGATTGTTCAAAACACAATTCTAATCATAAAATCAATATGCAGTACTGGTGATGTAGATACAAATACAATGCAGCTGTGGAAATGCTCTTCGTGTAATAACGAGTGTAAAAACAAAAAATGAATGAGCCAAAAATTGTTTACAAAATGTAAAATAAGAATGATCATTTTCCCAGAACCATGATTACCGACCCGTCTTATTCACAAAATTGTAGGGTAAGTCATTGATAATGGATTTTTCCTAAACTTTTTTTTCCAATACAGCGTGGAGTTAGACAAGGTTATCCCCTGTCGCCCTTTCTATTTATGTTTGTGAGAGACATTGATAATATAACGCTATACTACAAGATAAAAAATTACAGTAGTAACGATAATTAGAAACTGAGTCAATTATGAACATGATATACTGGTATATTTCTACAACAATCCTGTTGTTTGAAACATTAAAGGGTACCAATCAAAAAATATTTTACTCTGTATGTTAGAGGTTCCATGTCATTCTACTATATTCCAAATATGGGCTTCGAATATCACTTCTGTAAAGAGGTATTACAAGTTTGATTATACTCTCTATAAGCATAAAATCGACTCGTGAGTAGACTACTCAACGCACCCGTACGTGCTCGCCAAGATAAGGGCTCGCGCGGAACCCAACTCGGAGGTTCGGTTCCGCGCGAGCACCTTCATGTTATCCTTTATTTCCTTCATACTCCTAATCTGTTGACCTATAGAATTTCAGATAAAGTTTGAGGTTAATTTTATACTTCCTAGCGGTATACTAATTCTTTTTTCAGGTGGTTGGTACACTTTAACAGACTTCAGTTCCATGTCAGGTTTGAAGACAAAACTACCAGCAGATAAATGTTTACATTATTTTCTCCGAGTCCAAAGGTAAAAAATTATCTTATAATTTTATTTGAAAGATACTATATCTCTTTCGGATACAGGCAGTATTTGAAGTGACTAAATCTTCTGAATAAAATTTGAAAGATTGACACATTTGTAAAAAAAAATTTTACTTTAAACTCAAATTTGTTTATGGAATAATTACAGTATTATAATTAAAGTTTACAGTATACTAAAAAAAATACAATCGCTTGTAACTTTTGTGAATCCTAGATCCAAATCATTATCCATCTTCTTTCTTAAAAAAATAAATCACATAATATAAGGAGTAAAGAAAGCAGTTATGGGATATTGGAATCTCTTTTGGGTCCTTATTCCTCGATCACCTTTATTTTATTAAAACAGTTATGTTATTTGCAAGATGTTTCTTTACATTCCTGCAAATATATTCCTGCAAGTCTAGATCAACTTGAAAAAAAGAGGGAATGATTTTTTTAAGAAGAGAAATGTTATGAATTTACACAGAAAGAAATTGAATTTTTAAGGTCAGGAATATTCATGTACTACTCTTGTATTCAACTGATTTATAAAATACAATATTGAAAATATAAAGAAAAAAAATTACTCATATTCTTGATTTACTAATGAACAGGGGAGCATGGGGTTAGTTTTTTATTAAATCTCATCATACGTCTATGCATGAATAATATCAAACTATTAAATGTTACCAAATGTACATATTTTTGTTTAAATACGAGTTATTACCATGTATCATAATACTGATACAGGACCAGCATCAGAATGTTGCTGGAATTAGAAATAATTTTTTTTTTAATGTTTATTGAGAGACAAGCCAAGCTATTTTGTCCCATACTTTACCCACCACATCTCAGATTATAGTATATCTGATAATTGTTATATGTTTTTAGCCCTAGTATTGCTTGGATCGTACCAATTGTGAAGTGGAATGACATTTGATGTCAATTAATGTTCATGACTTGAGACATATAGTTTTGGGGCATGTAATATACATGTCTAGATTTTTAGCATGTTCTAGTATTTTCAGAGAAGCAATTATCCATGAATCATTGTGATATTGATGTTCAGTTATATTGAGATTTACAACAACAAAAAACATCATTTACATCAGAAATGTATCTATGTTATCTATAATGTTTGTATTATTATTTGATAGTGGAAAATAAATGAATCTGAATCTGACACCAAAAATAATCAAATACCGAGGACTTGCCCCCAAACACAGGTATGTGGGCATTTTCTTAATGAAACATTTCCTTGTTCTCGGCAACGAGCCTCTCAATAAACAAGACTCTTTCTGAGCTACAGAACACCACAAAATATATTTTGATGTAGAAGACGTTTTTTCATAGATAAATACATACCCCCTTCCCATCCCAAAATTTTGGTGTCTGCAAATATTACGTCAACTCAAATTGATCTTAGTAAATATTAGAGAAAGGAGAGAGAGAGAGGGGGGGGGGGGTAAATGAGGAGGTTTTACTTAGAAGTGTAAATATTCATGTTATAAAACTTGATTTAATAAAATGTAACCACAATATTCAGAAACTAACATTGGGGAGGGGGCTGCATTTACTGGAAAAGACCGTAAGTCACTGACAGGCCAGAGCTAGGGGTCTGTATTGGGACATAATTATACTCCAATAAAATTATGAAATATTCAAGCCACTATCTGCAATCTGAGGCATATACTCTTGTCCACATAGCCTAAAAAGTATTACAATATGTTTTATACCTATTGCTTTTATTTTGGTGACATTTCATTTTTCCGAAGGTTCTTAAATCCGAAGGTTCGTTACACAGACTGTTCGTAATTCAGAAAATAGAATAGAGTTCATAATTCTAAATATGAAAAAGGCTTGATATTTCCGAAGGTTCGTACTTCTGAAAAGTTACGGCTCTATTGCATATTCGGACATACGAACCTTCGGAATTATAAACCTTCGGAGTAATGCATCAGATGTTCGGAATATGAACCCTATTTTCATTTTCGGAATTATGAACCTCCTGCTATATGGGAAATTTGTGTTTCAGAATTACGAACCTTCGTAAAAACGAATACCACCATTATTATTATTTTTTTATTTTTTTATTTTTTATTTTCATTTTTTTTTTTTTTTTTTTTGGGGGGGGGGGAGCATGAGTCTGCAAAATGGCGTGCTTGTTCGTGACGGCTCTGCCCTTTGCTGGATACGCCACTGTAGTAGGACGTCATTTTGGTCACGTCTACACTCTAAAAAAGGATTGGTCAAAATAACCAATGTGTTGGTGAATATGTGTCCGACCAAAGATATTGGTGAAGATTGACCAATATGATGGTCAATATTACCAAATTATTGGTTAAAATGTACCAAAATTTTGATTGATTTTGACCAATTTTTTGGTCGGACACATATTCACCAACACATTGGTTCTGTAGCCATGGTAGCGGTTCAACATCAGCTGTTATGATGTTGACAAATTTTTTGTAAACAAAACTCAAAAGTTCTTTATCCTTTCATCTCCCATGAATCGTATCGCCTGAGTCACTTCGTTTACTTTTTTCTTTCCAAGCAGCCACTCGCATCACTGCTGGTGGTGGTTTTTAATGTGTACATTTTTCTCTTTGCTCCACGTGGCGTTTTGGTCACGCCTCCTTTTATCGCCAGCTACGCGCTTACTTCATAATGGGCGCGCGATCTCCTTTCGTTTCATTGGCTTTCAGTGGCTGCATTGCGATACAATTCCTCGGTGTTTGTAACCAATTTTTAAGGTACTTTTGTGCTTTTTATTCAATGAACTTTTCATTAAAATGGAAAGTATGTTAATGCATATCATGAATGTAGGTCATTGGTTGATAATCGTATGTTAATCATAATGGTGGTGGTCAGATTTTTCTTGTAGGCCTAGAGAGATTTTCAAACTCAATCTAGCACAATTTTGTCCTACTCGGACATTTTCCCTCCTTTATTTTATTTGCTGCCATTGGCTAGTTTTGTCCCTTTTTTTTTTTTTTTTTGATTGGTACGTTAAGGGACAATTTGATTGGGCAAAAGTTTGTTCTGCTTTGGTAGGAATATTAACCATGTTCTTGTTTTTTTGTTTGTTTGTTGTTGTTGTTGTTTTTTTTTTTTTTTTGGGGGGGGGTTACTCTATCGAGTTAGTCGTCACTCAAACTCCGGAGAATACGGACCTTTCTTATACCGTACTCTCTGTTTTAATTCTTGCTTGTTTTTTTTATATCATACGATCCATCTTTATTTTTATTAACTTTGGGAAACTATCAATAGTACCCTCAGGCTCAGTGCATCTTCTGAACTCAATGGCCGGAATTCACAAAGGTGGACAATTCAGACCATGGTTTATGCAGATTTCGTGGTATAAATACGCTTGATTTAGCGCATATACTTAAAAAGATCCAACAATGAACGCGCGCCGGTCGCGTGTGATTGGCAAAAGCGCTTATTTCACGCTAGTTTCCATGGTTTAGACCTATGGTTTAGACCTATGTTTAGACCATGGTTTATTTAAACTAATTTAAATAAACCATGGTCTGATTCCATGGCAACTAGCGTGAATTTAGCTCTTTTGCCAACATGGTTTATTTAAACTAATTTAAATAAACCATGGTCTGATTCCATGGCAACTAGCGTGAATTTAGCTCTTTTGCCAACTACGCGCGACCGGCTTGCGTTCATTATTGGATCTTTTTAAGTGCATGCGCTAAATCAAGCGTATTTATACCACGAAATCTGCATAAACCATGGTCTGAATTGAAACCACCTTTGTGAATTCTGACCAATACATCTACTTCGTCCATTTGAAGTGAACTTATTTTCTCAGATCGTCATCACAATTATCGTCGTATTTATTGACATCGTCATCATCATTGAGTTCAGTCTCAACATCGTCATTTAACGTTGATGTGAATTTATTTTATCAGATCGTCATCACAATTATCGTCTTTGTAGGATGGGGGGTTGCATTTCCGGACACTTAACAAAAATTAGCCTGTCAATTTTGCCGTCAGATTTTACGAAAAACATGCATCAAGCAACACTAAAACCAGTGAACATTTGCAATTCACATGATTTTCAACCTATCCTGGGAAAGATTTGTGACAATTTGCATGAAAAGTTGTTCGATTTACTGTTTAAAAATGACCTGTCCGGAACAACCTGTCCGGAATTACAACGTCTGGGTATACCTGTATTTATCGACATCGTCATCATCATCGAGTTCAGTCTCAACATCGTCAACTAACGTTGATGTGAACTTATTTTGTCTTCATTGAGAGTTCCAGCATCTAAAGACTCCTTTTAACTGTTACTGTTCCAAGCACTGCATGTCTTCTCGCTTCTTCTACCCCGACATCTGCCTTTCGGCTAAGAAGTTCTAGAGTCTAAGAACTTATGTTTTCATCCGTCGTCTGGGGGCCAGACAGTTATCTCAACACCGTCGTCGTAGGAGACTACCTGCTTACATTCATCGACGGAACCGACCCCTTCGCCGTGCCAGGCAGGGACAGTCGTCGTTGACGTCGCAGCATCAAATAAGCAGAACTTTCGTCCAGCTCCTTTGTCCCGATCGAAGCGGTTCGCGAACTGATCATCAAACGGATTGTTTTTAACTTAATCTTGTCGGAAACTTTCGCCGTTTATTCACGCTCCCTTTAAGGAATTAACTAGCCTATTGGATTAATCATAATATTCCTGGATTAAATCATTTTCCAAAGGTTTTGTTTTAGACTCACGGACTTCAGACTTTAATAAAAGGTAAATACAGAGCGGCGGTCTCTCGCTATAGAAATAGACCACTCTAGCCTGTACAATTTGCCTAACAGATGCATGACTGTACTAAAAAAGAAAGGAATCTAAAGTTTGTATGATCACGATCAACTGTTGAATTTTCTTTAATAAATAATTGAGAAGGAAAGGAATTTCTTTGACTGATTCGTTTATCATTTCGAGTCTTGTGCTAAGCTTAGATTTACTGTTAGGCCTAGATCTAGGCCTAATTCAAGAAATTCATTTTTGACACATCAATTAACTCTTAACGTTAGTCAAAAAAAAAAATACTTTGCCACGCATCATCCCTAAAATGTCTAACATCCAGACAAGTTTAGTAAAGTATGCTGTCTTCGTAACAACAACAATTTCCCTCCCTCTCTACAGTTCTTTTGACCAGTCCTTTTTTAGAGTGTAGCATTGAAAATACCAATGGCTTTGAGATGGCAGTAGCTGAACATTGCTTCTTTAGACTTATCTAAATATTCATGAACAAATATTTAACAAAAATACGTTGTATCACTACTTGCTCATGGCTACTAAGAGTAGGATAATGTGAGGGGTGGCACCGAAGGGAATAATAAGAATGAATAAATTATCATTTCACCGGCAAACTTACCATCCTTCATATGCGAACATCCCCTGATAGAAGGCCATTCCAAAGGCGAAGGCATTCTTACTGGTACCCTCGAATGAGGAACTAGTATCTAAATAGTCCGTGTACCCTGAAAATTCAATTCAAAAAGTTACAATATTCATACTAAGCATGACCACCGAATGTCATTTCCTAGTCATTATATTTATGAATTACTCGGGGTTTTTTTCAGTGCATTTTTCTAATGGTGTTGCCTAGTTTTGGATGATTTTCATTTGTAAACTTCCAATGTAAACCGTATTAATCTTGTAATGTATGTATAAGCCACCAGTAGATGTAAAATTTGTATCATTAATGCGAGGAAGTATACTCACGATACCTTTCAAGTATAGGTTTTTGAATAATGGAATATGCATTTGCATTAAAACAGCAAGAATTTTGATATAAATTAGGTATACAAACCCAACGCAAAGGTATGCAAACCCCCAAAATTTGCTTTTCAGACATTTTCGAGAGCAAATCACGAACAAATCACGACCCGGGATACCGGAAACGTTCGCAAAAAATTTCAAACTTTTTTGAAATTCCCTCCGAACTAAAAACGACTCATGCGAACGATTGACGGTGCTTGTGAACCCCCGCGCATGTTTGGCGAAGTTTTGGAGCCTAAAATACGAATGTTGGACTTTGCCTTTTTTTCGACATTCGCATCCTTCGCGAATCGTTCGGGTGTCCCGTGAAAACCCACCTTTAAGAACGTATACGAACCCATCGCCAAGGTAAAAACGAACCCATTAAGAAGGTATACGAACCCATCGCCAAGGTAAAAACGAACCCATTAAGAAGGTATACGAACCCAATGCGAGGTTAATCATGCCGTTGATGATGATGAGAAGGAGTGTGACCACTTTGATACCGGTAAAAACGACTTGCAGTTTTGAAATGATCTTCAAACCCGAACCGTGTACCAGCATCAGGAATACTACAGTAAAATCAGGAAAATGATAAATTAGTTTAAGCATCCGAATGATTGAAATGACAATGGGAAATCGCCGAATTCACTTACACATTCAGGTTGACAAGGTATATTTTCCAATTTCTTTGAATATAAAAGGATCTGAATTCAGGTTTTAGCTGCTACAATTTTTATATTGATACATCATGTTAAATAAAATAATATGAATCATCATGATTAAGAAATGTGATTGCGAGTACGTACTTTTTTGTGCTGATTTAGCACTGTTCTTAGGTCTAAGGTATCGATTTAACTTATTTTGTCTTTGCAACATTCTTATAAATATGCTACCTCACTTTCATCTTTGTTGATAAAGATATCGATTAATACCTCAGCCACACGAACGAGACAGACACAAGACCGGCATCAGACCCCCTCCCCCCCCCCCCAAAAAAAAAAACAAAATAAAGAATAAAATAAATAAATAAATAAATGATAATATAATTATGACATTACGCCAAATGGCCAAGAAAATGGTCGGTATGGCGTCGGTGTGACCTATGATGTATATTATAACAAAACGAAATTATAATGGAATATAATTAGAAGTTCAAATTATTGCTATTATTATTATTATTATTACTATTATTATTATTATTATCATTATTATTATTATCATTATTATTATCATTATTATTATTATTATTATTATTATCATTATCATTATTGTTATCATTATTATTATTATCATTTTTATTATTATTATTATTAGTATTATTATTATCATGATCATTATCATTATTATTATCATTATTATTATTATTATTATTATCATCATCATCATTATTACTACTATTATTCTGAAATGAATAAACGGACACTTACTGATAAATGTTGCAGCGTGTAGACGGACCATTCGTTCATCTCTATAACACATATCACTGAAGTATGGATAGATGATGTACTCCCCTAGAACAATACTGACGATGGCTAAGGACATAGGTCTCACAAATAGTGCACCCCACCCATGTAGGAAGGCCAAAATGTCTCCGTAGGTCTCCTGTAGGTACGTGTGATCACCGCCAGACTTAGGAAACATTAACGCAAGTTCCGCGAATATTAGGGCACCTGAAAGAATATGAGGGAAACCAAATCAAGAAAAGGGCACTTGCATATTAGCGTGTGAATTTTAGTAAGTGAATAAAAGAGCACTGATTAGTAAGAATATTAGCGTGCACATAAGTGAATAAAAGAGCACTGATTAGTAAGAATATTAGTGTGCACATAAGTGAATAAAAGCACTGATTAGTAAGAAATATTAGCTTGCACCTAAGTGAATAAAAGAGCATCTGAAAGAATATTAGCGTGCACCTAAAACAAAGTCAAGGCAAGTGAAAGCATAGCGTACACGAAAGTGAATATTATGGAACTTAAAAAGTATAAGAGTGCACCGAAGTGAATAAAAGAGCAACTGAAGTAATATCAAGGCACTTCAGTTAATATATTTCCCCCCGGCCAATTTCGCACTTTTGTCAGTCAATTTAATCAAACGTTCATTCAATATTTAAAAACGTCGTTTACTTCAAATTCTGTCATTCCGAAGTGTATTTAAGTCATTCAATTTAGTGTTTCGAGCAAAGGATTTTGCTTTTGTATCTTTCAAATTCATTTCCGTGCATTCAAATTAGCACGTTTGTAGGAATCATTCAAAAATTATCAGCAACTGTCAAAAGGACTCCTCGGGCATTCACATTCGCAAATGGGAAGTCAAATTCAGAACATATTCTTTAAATTTAACACACCAGTTTTTAACCCTCATGTTTTTGTTTATAATTCCCCCTAAATAAGCCTGATGTCGAATTTCATTTCCTTCTTGTGTCCATGTATGCCCATATAGTATATAGACCTAATTGTCATGTAGGCTACTTGTAAATTTTAAAGGATGGATTGTATTCTATAGATTTCCCAAAGCCACGCAAGTTCGTAAATATACCTGAAGGGTTAATTTGAAAACATAGGTCTAAAGTTTGAACGAGAAAATTCATGCACGGACGATGCATGAACGATAACCTCCCCCGAGGAAGGGGTGGACAACAAAATGTCAGAAAACCGGCATTTCCTTATGTGTTGTTTTTAAATCATCTAACTATAGGCAATTAGGGTAACTTTTAAAAACCTTTTTATCTACTTGAGGCTACATTTTCTTTATCACCTCCTGCATGAAAATAGCGGTAAAACAGCTTTCACTTGTCTTCTTGTCTTCTAAAATGTCTTCTAAAATTTAGAGTGTCCTCCCATACACGGAAATTATATACAAGTTCTTTCTCGGGACCTACATTAATTTTGTTTCATGTCTTTTTATTATATACATCTACATGATAAAAACGCTCAGACCTCATTTCGCTTAAAGGTGGTATCTTTCACATACGCAGTAACCAAAAACATATAGGCTCTATCTTCATGATCTTGAATGGCAAATATCATGTCACCCACATAATACGAGATAATAGAAGGATATCGCGAAATCAAGTTGTGGGAAAATAAATTATTGTTCAACTGAATGCACAACACTCCAAAATGAATTCGAATGCAGGAACGAGTTTATTGCGTGATCACGTGACCATGCGATGGGTTTAATTGAAAAGAGTGGTAATTCGACTGCCTGAAATGGCAAATGCGAATTTTAATGCTTCCTACATGAATTTGAATGCAAAAATTATGAATTTGAACTGCCGAATAGCACGGCATGGCTAAAATAGTTTAAATTGAATACTCGTAGAACATGTAAAATGAATTAGACTGACAAAGTTCCGAAATTGCCCGGAAAAACCTATATTAAGGCACCTCGGTAAATAAAGGAACACATAACATTATCATTATGACAAGTGTTTGGGGCCCTCTTGCATAAAAAGTTGCGATTAAACGCAACTCAAAAAATTAAACGTAACTCGATTTTCAACCAATCAGGATCGCGTATTTGGGACTTGCGTTTAATCGCAACTTTTTATGCAAGAGGGCCCTGGTCATGCATTTCTCCATCGTTAACTATATCGTTGTCATCTTTGCTATAATATAAGTATGATGATAATAAAAAAATCATAAACTGGTTTTGGCCGGCATGAAATGCGAGCGGGCGCTGAAAGTAATCCATTGTAATTGCATAGTTTTTGTTGTACTTTGGCTGTGTTTTTTGTTGTTGTTTTTTAAACAAAAGGACAGTTATTGATACTCATGATGCTACCCTGAAAAAAATAAGACCAGGGGGGTGTTTCATAAAGCTGTTTGTAAGTTACGAACGACTTTACGCACGACTGGTGATATGTTCTTGTGCTAAATGAGATATCTCAGATTTTCCCTGGTGTTTTAACATGTGGGACTGAATTTCCAATAACCCAATCAATTTTGACAAATAATAAACTTTGCATTCGGATGCTTGTTCAACAGCAAGAATTTTAATCCACAAGGATCGGATTTCAACTTTAGCTGATGGGAATCAAAATGATTGAGAATCTGATTAGCACCCAAGAACAGGTACCAGTCATGCGTAAAGTCGTTCGTAACTTTACGAACAGCTTTATGAAACACCTCCCAGAATAGGAAGTTTTTGCTTACCTAGCATGGCAATAAAACCACATAGAGTCCATACTATGAGACTGGCTCCAAAGCTTCCACTGTATTCGAGAACTCCTCGAGGTGTTACGAAGATACCGGTACCTACCATCACACCGATGAGTAACGACACCGTACTACCTAGCCCTAGCCGTCGGGATAGTGTCACAGCTGTCGTGCTGGTCTTTCTCCTTCTGAATGTGGTTGACAATACACTAAGAATGGTAGCTGTTCTGTTCCGATGCATGTGGTCATTTAAGACCGAGTCATTATCATCACCATCCATCATACGAGGTAAATATCTGAAGAAGACAAGTTTGAATCAAAATGTCGTCGTGACACAACCGTCTCGAATACCTTTCACTTTTCTGAAGGTTTCTTTTTTTTCAAAAAGAGGATGTATGCAGGTAAATGCACCTCCTCATACAAACATAGTATCAACAAACCTTCCAATTTTATCAGGGGCGGGGGAGCGGCTTTCAAAGTGTGTGTGGGAGGGAACTTTTTTTTTTTTTTAAAGAGCACCTGCAAAGGGTGAAATCAAAGCGAAAAACAGACAATTTTGTGACATTTCAGACTTTTTCTTTATGCTAAAGGGTTGCGCTGGGGTTGTAGATAATTTACAGCGACACAATGAAAACGACAACTGCAAATTAATTTGTTGGCATTTTCTAATGATCATTTAATTCGTAAATTAATCCTGTCTTTTTCTTTAAGATTACATCGATATCAACATCTATATGCATTCTTTACGTTACTATTTATGCTATACATGCTCGCTTTGGGGAAATTTTCAAAAAATACTGCACTTACTTCGTGTAAATTGTGGGCACAATCGAGCGAATTGAGAAATATTTTGCTTCGGGGGGGGGGGGGGCTGGGAATTTTGCCCTCCTGCCCCAGTTTCACTGCCTTATATTGTAAATGTAGTAATATGGGTACTTTTTTTACTACATAAAGCCGCACCGATCCTTTGAAGCCAGGTATTGCCCTTTTTGTAAGAAACACAGTGCATGGGTATAGGTAAAAAGGGGTAATTATCAGAAGAGGGAAGGGGACTTTTCAGAGGTGAAAAGGGGCACTTATCAGAGGGAAAAGGCACATATCAAAGGAGAAAAGGGCACATGTTCAGAAAAACGGGGGCAATTACTAGACTTTAAAAGGGGCACTTATCAGCTGAAGGTGGAAATGGGCACTTATTAGAAAGAGAAAGAACACTTATTAGAAATGAAAAGGTCTCTTATTAGAAATAAACATGGGCACTTTTTAGGAGGTGAAAAGCACACTTATTAGAGAGAAAAAAGGGGCACTTATCAGAATTAAAAATTATATTTATCAGGAGAAAATGGCACTTATTAGAAAGAGACGGGGCAATTATCAGATTTGAAAATGTGCACTTATCAGATTTGAAAAGGGACACTTATCTGAAAGTGAAAGGGCACTTATTATGTTGAATTTGAATATCTACGCATTATGATTATGAAATATGGGATTTTAATTTCGTTTCATTGCTCTTTATATTTTCTCACGTCATCATGACACAAACAATTTATGAAACTATACGGGTATTTATATGCTAATTATAAGTCCAAGGGACTGCATTATAACCAATTATGACTATATATAGACAGTGCGAGTCAGAAAAAATTAACACTTTTGTAATTGCCTATTGTTTAAGAGTGAATTGTAAATGTGGACGTATTTGATATGTTCTTGTAGAGTATAATATTCTTTTGGTACCCTATTAATTTCATGGTTGGTTGCAAAGGGGTCGATTAAGTTAACTGGGTCAAAACCCACTTGTGCCAACTTCAAACCATGCAGTGGTTTTCCTGATAAGGAATCCATGGACTGACCAATTTAGGTCTGGAAAGCACGGTTTTTATGTCGTGATGGGCCAGGCTTGTCCAAGGGATCATTCAAGAATCAAATCGCTCCATTCCAGAGGATACGAGGGCTAAACTCTTTCCAAAAGGTTCTTCTTGACAGATAGCCTCACGTATCTGGCGTCTTGCAAGACCCCCATGCTTCCCCCATGACGTTTCTGTCATGGATGAAGCTTGGTTCTGCTGTAATGATTCGATCACCGCCAATCATATCCGGCAGTATGCACCACATGGTCATACACGTAACTGAGAGAATCCATAAAATGTCACCTAAATAGGATTTGATAAACAATTTTGATAGAATAAAAACACTTTCTGGCTTGTTGTTCTATCCCCCACACACCTTCTTAATTGACCAAGTTACCCAAAATGGCCCCTGTGCAGCCAACCATGAAATATCATTCCATGAATAAGGTATAAAGGAAGCAAATACGCTACAAGTATACATTATCACAACATGCGCCCATATTTACAACTCACTCTTAAAACAATAGGCAAATAGAAAAGTATTGTCACTGTAGCAGTCTGCAGTGAGAACTTAGTAGCCATAATTCATATAGTTTCAATAGTTTGTAGATTTTCTGTATATATTTCATTTCATGGACTCTTGTTCATTTTATATAAGTCTTGATCTTTTTATAAATGAAATCCCATAGAAGGTGTAATGTGCTATAGTATATGATGGGAAGATAGGTATATGAACTAAATTGTAAAGCACACAGTAGGAACACTCTTTATTGTTTAAGATTGAATAGATTGGTTAAGTTCATTGTCCGCTAATATTTATTACCTGACCAATACCAGCACCTTTAAGAAGAAAACAATAAACAATGTAAGAATGCTATCTAGAAGAGTAAACTCAGTTGGTCCAGCTTCTATGTGCTTTATAAAGAGATAAAAAGCTAAAAGAGGTCAGTTCTGTTAAAGTTTCCAGAGAGAGAAAGAGAAAAAGTCAGAGACAGAGATAGAACTCCTAAGTTGGACGTCAGAGAAGATTCTTTTATAGTTTGCACGGGTACGAGTGCGCTAAGGTGTAGACTGTTTAAAGCCTCCAATTGGTAAGTTTCTTTTGCTATTATATGCATTAAAGTCATATTGTTTTAGAAGAAATATGAGTGTTATAAAGTATTATAAAGAGAGATGATATTAGAGTGAATTGTAATGAACCTTTTGAACATTGTTAGGTGCAGGGAAATTATGTAAGAGTATAGTTAGACGGAGATAATGTTGTCCTTAATGTAATGTAAGATCAATTAGTGTTTTAGTCTGTTGAAGTAAGTTATGTCCTTGGTAGTATAGTATTGGTACAAGCAGTGTTGTTAATTCGTAATTCTTAATATGTATAGAGAGACAATGTGTTTGTCAGTTTAGGGTAGTGATTAGAGTTATTAGTGTTTAGAAGTTATATTTTTATTGATTCGTATGTGTAACTAAAATGTATATTTCTTTGTTTGTATTGCAGTATTTTATCTTAGAACTTGGAACTTGAAAGTTGGGATGATGAATAAAACTTATTTCACATAAGCCAACACCGGTTCTACGAATATATTTGTCTTGGAGTGTATTTGAGTTTGAAACTCCGACCTGTTTGCCGAGTGGCGCAGGGCGGCAGCCACAAGTATCAAGTTTTTCTTTCTTCTGGCTCACTCTGCATAACGTAAAGCTACTAAATAATAACTAAGAATGACCCACAATCAAAACACTTAGGAACCAAAATCAATCGAACAAAACATCAGATGGAGCAGGACAGAAAAGTTACAAAGTTAAACTCTAAAATCTTTTTATAGCTAAAGGTGGAGATAAACTAAAGATGAGTAAAAGCTGAAGTTCTGCAGTGCTCCGCTTTGTTATTATTCAGTACCGTACACTGCTGTCTACAGAAAATTCATTTTTAAGATTCATTTTTAAAACAGGGTAATCGATATTATACAGATAATGGACAAGTTTTCGAAATAGAAGACGTTTCTGTCGTGGATGAAGCTTAGTTTTGATGTGATGATTCACATCCAGCGTTATACTCCGCATGGTCAATGATGCGTAATTGATAAGAATCTATAAAAATTAACCTAAAATGATTTGATAAACAATTTTGATGGAAAACACTCTTTCTGATGTGCCATCCCCCACACACCTTCTCAGTTGGCGCAAGTGGGTTTTGACCAAGTTACCCAAATTGGCCTCTGTGCAGCCAACCATGAAATATCATTCCACGAATATGATATCAAAAGAAGCATTACTCTACAAGTACATCACATATTTACAACTCAGTCTTATATACTTATAAAAGTATAAAGTTTTTGTCAGACTCACTCTGTATAAGTGACGCACAAGGTATTGATATTTTTGAACAGTCTTTAGATCCTGTTAGATGCTCTGAGGTGTTCATAAATGTATCACTATAATACAGGTTTGAGGAAACACCATCAATATATCTTCTAACTGCGAGTATATAAAACAGTTCTCAGTAGATCAAGAGAAGTAAAACCCAGAAGTAACTCACCAGCACTGCTTGACACCAATTCTAATAATAATATCTTTATCATTCTGAACACCATGCTATGTAATCGTTCAACAAGATAGTGTGTATGCGTTTACATATATATTATGAGTGAGTATGATGAACTACGTTTGTTTGTCTTTGATAACGTTGATTAAAATTAATTCATTATTAACTAGCTGAAATAATAATTAGTTTGAATGGCTGTGGTATCTTGAATTCGTGTCTTTTACCCGTAATTTATGTATTTATCAAAGACATATACAACTCGACAACAATAAACGTGAACTTCATTTTTCCTTGTCATGACCTGATGCACGTGTCTTGTTTTGGGGGAACCTTTGATATCATTATGCTCTTTGTGTTCGCTAAAATAAAATGATATAATTTTACAACTAGTTTTACAAGAATGGTGTATGAGAATATCTATAAAGTGAGAAGTGTATGTTTAATATTGAGGATCCGAATTTTTACCTTAGTTCTTGTATGTTATGACATTCAATCTATTCAAATATCTTTGAAATCATAACTAGGTACTTTTGCTTTCTTGCTAGATATTTTAATGAAAAGAATTTGTTTGCTCATCGACTGATTTTTTCCCTCCATAATAATGATGAAAAATTCTAGCTTCACTGGTTTTCATGTTTATGAAAAGCAAAGTCAAAATATCAGCGAGGGGGGTATGGAAGGGTGGAATTTGTTCTACCTACTTGGACGTTCGCCCAGGGCCACACCCAGAGGGCTTGTGAATGGTTTGATAGTTAAATTTTTTGTTCATATTATCGGAAGCATGTACTTAACACTTTGGACCTTTGAATGCTAATAAGTATGCGGCAAAATGCTTTGTCATACTGTATTTTTAAGTAACCCTCGTAAGATATCATTCAGTAACTAGTAAATGTTTCCACTGCACACATAATGTTATCATATTATCATTTATGAATTAATGATAACACTGTTTATATTTGTTTATTTCTTCCCATAAAAAGGCATAGAGTCTCTACATCAAAATGATATCGAAATGATAAATATTATCCTCTTTACGTGCACCCAAAACGAACCAAATGGAAATGTGTTTACATTTGAAGAATATTTTGTTTTGTAAAAAAAAATACTTCAGCTAGGGTCGCAGCCATAAGTAGTTAGCGTGCGACGGGACAATACAATTCCCTAAGATTACTTCTCACGGCAAAAGCAGAAAGAAGAAGAAGAAAAAGAAGAAGAAGAAGAAGAAGAAATGACATGGTGTTGTCGTTTTAAATATATACCCTTCACGTCGAAGAACAATACCACAACATACAAAAGTCGAAAATCATTCCGTTGCTATGGCACCAGTACTTAATTAGATTTCTGCGACGGGACGAAATTTCGTGCCGTCGCACTTTGTGGCGTTGCCATAGAAACATAATTGTTATTATTCCTTGAGTCGTATTGTGGTGACTTTCTTTAATGTAAAATCAGTATAAACATATTATATTCAGAATGAAACATTCTTTTTTTCTTTTTTCTTCAATTTTGTCACGAAATACAATCGTACAAAATTCGGTCCAATCGCAGTATGACTATAGGACTCTTGTTTGCAAAGCCTTATCGTACAATGCAACGCTGTCACCACGCATAATCAGTATCATCGTTTGTTTGAATAGAAAGATGATAGATTGTGTTCCAATTGTAATAATATTTAGAATGAAACATTTTCTTATTTTTATCACGAAACAAACTTAAGTCCAATTGGAGTATGACTCGGACCCTTAATAAAGCCTTATCGGCAACATTCGTACAACCCACCTCTGTCTCCGAGCACCATCTACATAATTTGTTTAAATATCAAGATGATTCCAATTGTAATATTTCGAAATTTGAAATGAAGCATATTCCCAGTTTTGTCACAAAGTGAAATCATACATGGCATTATGGCTCGAACCCTTGACATTCGTAACATGCAGCGCTGTCTCCGAGCATCATCGTTGTTTGTTTTAACGTTGAAAAATAGTTTTTCAGTTACTTGGAAATATTCCAGATTTTTTTGTTGTTTTGTTTAGATGATTGCCCGCGAACTTTTTGGGTATGGTACGTGGGGAAGAGGATCCTGAGGTCAGAGAAAATAGTTTTTATCAGCTTAGCGGGGTATACCCTAGTTACACCTGACGGTTGACAATTTTCTGTTTAGAACTTTTGAGTTCCCGTCAACGCAGGGACGTCCAATGCAGAACAGCATCGTACAGGATGGTGGTATCTCCGACATAATCAGTGAACAAATGGCATTGCTAGAACATTTTAAATAGGAGAGGAGAAGGACGAGATGTGATTGAGATAAGATTGTATTTACCAATAACATGACAAAAGACAATATACATAACACTGTGTTCAAACTATTTAAACATAAATACAACAAATATATTCGTGACAAAAAGAAAATAGCACAAGTGCTTGTCATGTCCAGCGCCAGATCTAAGAGAGGCGTAAGATAAAGCAAGTTCTGTGTGTTTCACACATGATAATCCAATTTACTCTATACAATTATCGTCTTATTATGGTTTGCAAATGGGTTTTCTTTAAAAACAATTTAAGACATGAAGAAATAAACGGAAAAATTCTTTAGGAGTTTATCAACTAAATATTAAATAAATGCTAGATAAAAGCGCGTTGATTAGATATTTTTCGATAAACATAATAAAAGATTTCGTATTTTTAACAAAAATGCATAAATTTGCTAACTGTACATGCTCTTATCTTTGTGATGAAGACATTACTAGCATAAAAAAATGCGATTAATGTCGGTGGACTCAACTTTTCAGACAATGTGCAGATTTTTCCCACTTAGAATTGCCCATCAGTATTCTATCTCAATAATATTAATATTAATAATAATGATAATGATAAATAATAATAATAATAATAATAATAATAATAATAAAAAGAAGAAGAATAATTACAATAACAAGAATAATAATAATAAATAATGTCAATTATCATGATAATATAATAATATTGATAATGATGATAATAATGATATTATATTATAATAATAGTAATAGTAATGATAATAATTAACATAATAGCAACAATAATGACGATTAAAATTACTGATGAAGACGTTAAAGATGATGTGATGATTGTTATCATTATTATTGTTATTATTATTATTATTATTATCATTATTATTATTGTTATTATTACTATTACACTCTTAAAATGTTGGGTAAATTTAGTTGGGTAACTGCTGGTTGGTTAAAAATATTCCCAATTCTGGGCTATTATTAACCAACTGGACACTCGAGTGGTGTAACCAATATTGGTCAATACTTTTTACCTAAATATTGGGCATATATTTACCAACAGTATTTGGTAATTATGGGTTGGGTACTTGTTGCCCTGTAGTTGTGTAATTTTGTCACATTTCCTTTGCCAGTTGGGTAAATTTTGTTGGGTAACTGATGGTTGGTTAGAAATTCGCTTTTGCCCAACTTGTGGTAAATATTTTTACCCAATATTGGGGAAAACACTTATATGAATATTCATGAATTTTTAGTAGCGTATGGTTTGGGGTGGCCCGATTTACTAACTGTCACCGAATGCATACAAAAATATAAGGGGTATATAAGAGCTTGCACTAGTTTGCACTAACTGGATAGGATAGGACTAGGATAGGATAGGACTAGGATAGGATAGGACTAGGATAGGATAGGTTAAGATATAGGATAGGATAGCTTAAAATAGGATAGGTTAGGATTGATTAGGTTAAGACCCAGAAGGACGTAACAAGCAGATTTCATTTTTTTTTTACCTAGGTTGGAGGAAAAAGGAAACAATAAATTGGGCAGCTGAATTTGCCCAACCACATGATATTTGCTACCAAACAGCTGAACAAATAGAGGGTTGGGCAATCCTATTGGGTAAGATTGGTTGGGCAATAATTACCCAACTGAGAATATAACCAACAGTTGGGCAATTGTAGAGTTGGGTAAAATCTAATGGGTCACCAACTGATGGGCAATTTAATTTGCCCAACAACATAGTAAATGGATTGCCCAACATTAGTTGGGCAAATTTTAACCAAAAGTTGTGTGGACAGTATGTTGCCCAGTGTTGGTTAAAAATTGGGCATTTTTTTGCCCAACTTTTTTAAGAGTGTACTATTGTTGATGTTATTATAGGTTTTCCTTGTCAAATTCGCAAAATTAGCTTTCAAATTCATTTTCAAACGATTTGCTCATCCCCTTTACTCCTTTGGTTCAAATTCATTTTCCAGCGTCGAAAAATGTGCTTCGAACATCCAAATTAATTTTTCGTCGTTCAATTTAAAGACGCCAATACGTCATTCAAATTTGCCCTTTTTTATGAATCTAACTTCTCCATTTGTTCGTCATTTAAGCATTCTAAATAATGTTTTCAAATGTAATTTGTTGTTGCAAAATGATGAAGTCATCTAATGATATGGTGTAAAAACGTGTCATCTGGTTATTGGACTACCCTTAATATTTCACATACTGTATCGTTTCAAATGTGTAGAGCATATTCAAAGTAGCCCTTCACATCATATGGCCTGTCTTTTTTATTTTGTCTAATCCTATTTTTTCAGTTGACCATTCGCTTTGTTGTTATTTTTGTTTTTGATAATCACAGCCCCCCCCCCCAATATTAATAATAGGAGGGGTGTTCAGGGGGCTCGAGCAACCCCACTTCATAGTCAGAAATCGTTCCGCGGCGTTTACGTCTGTTTATCAACTTTGTTATGTTCCATGATTTTATATTTTAGTAAAGTAATATAATTTTTCATCATTATCTTTTAATCCTGATTTATGACACTGCAAGAACACGTCATAACATATTGTTTTTGAATCTTATCTTGTAAAAACAATTTGAAAATTCGAAGGGAATGAGTGCATTGTTAAATCCATTGCTTAAATTGCGAACATGCTTGTCTGTTGATGAAATCGAATTCCCAAATGTTTGCGATCCGAAGCTCCCGTGAATTTGAATGCTCATTGGGTAAAATTCTAATTTAAATGCTCATTCTATCAAAATGCATGATGAAAGTATGTGCGATTGCTTGCCCTAAAAGTCAAATTGAATGTTGATTTTAGGCAGTTGAATGTTGATCTTGATGAGCTTTCAAATTCAAATGAAATCGAGCGACTGTTCATTAATTTGGCTGCTGTTTTGATTAATTTGACCGGGAAAACCTATATTATAGAGTTTAATCACGTTTATAATATTCTTCATCATGCTCATGTGTTATGTTTATAATTTCTTCTTGTATGAGTTATATATTGTAAATATTATATTTGTATCGTGAAAAAAACCCACAAGCCGTGCACCTACGGAATTCAACTGATGTTATGTACATGTCATTTTTGTGCAATATATTTTGGGGCAAGCGCCGTAAGCAGTGGGGTGGATTAGGGAAATTTTCATGACGGAGCGGACAAAAGCAACAAATTTGGCATGAACACTCCTCGTGGCCTACTTATCAATATTAGTCAAGGAGAATATAAGTCGAGGAGCTCTCGCGAATTTTTAAAGGTAGTCGAGTAAAATGCAAAAATCCAAAATGGCCGAAATCCAATATGATATAAACAATCTTTTCGGGTTAAATCATTTCAGAGGATGCATAAATTTGTTGTCACATTAAAATATCGAGATCATATCACATCACCTATCATTTCAGAAAATAAAGGGCCTGTTTATAGGCATATGAAATGATTTTTAAAAAAAAATCTGTAAAGGGCACCCTCACTTAGATGGAACATTTTGCTTGGATAACAGTCACTGTATAAGGAGCTGCATTTCAGCCAGAAAATAGAATGAAAAACACAGCCGAATCGTTGGCAAAGCGTTCTGCTCATTCCTAGGTGTTTTTATCGTCACGAATGAGATAAATTTTTACTCTCCTTTTTTTTCTCCATCAGTCTTGATGCGTCTAATTACTGATTTTTATTTGCCGCCGCAAAAGAGAAGAGATTGGTTAATGAGCAAACAGACAGCGAGTATATGATATTTGAGGTTACCATGTGACTAACTTATACATGACATATCTTATATTTGAAATCAAAATACCTCTCAGAAACAAAATAAATTTGCCTTCATGTAATAAAGGATCACATACTCACTGTACGACTACATCGGGGAATATGAACGATACTACAATCCTTCCCTCCTAGTAGGCCTTCCCTATCCAATGAATTACCGAATGACATGAATTTGACAAAATACTTTTTTTTTTTTAGTTTCTGAATGAAAGTACCGTAATAATCCTTTGCAAACAGTAATTAAAGTCAGTGATGTGTGTGGTAGATATAAAATAATGCATGATGATGCTCCTTTCACGAACATTAAAGTTTTTATTGGGAGTCATGATGCTCTTGAAGTATAATGCAGACTAAGTTAGCCCTTCACTGTAAAAAAAAAAAAAAAAGTCTGTAATTTTACAGCAAATCTGGCGTCAGCAGAGTCGCCATAATTTCTGATGTAAAAATACAGATTAGTTGTTACTTTTTTCCTATTGATGTACAAATAACATCAGATTAGCTGTTATGGGTATGAAATACAGAACTAATCTGTATTTTTTTCCTGTAAAAATACAGATATTTTTTACAGTGTTTGTTATTTCTATCATTTATTTTAAATCGCTTTTTTTTTTTTTTTTTTTTACCTCTGTCATTTTGTCATGTAATCCATGTCAGTTCAGTCCTAGGACTGTGGTTATTCATTTTTCCAATAAAATCTCTCTCTCTCCCTCTCTGTCATCAGAAGCGGATTTAGAGGGGGGGTTGGGGGGGTTGCAACCCCCCCCCCCCAAAAAAAAAAAAAAAAAAAATCCGGGGACCATTTTTTTTTTTATCTTGGGGGGGTTAATTTGGCAATGACCTCTATACAAAAAATAGTGGTGCTTTAGAGGCAAGAAAACGCCATTTTCACACACAGATTTTCAAAAATTCTCCGCTCGCTCGGGCTCGGTCGCTACGCTCCCTCGCATACCGCCCCCAACCCCCCCCCCCCTTTATAAAAAGCTAGATCCGCCCCTGGTCATTATTTAATGTATAACTGTTTGCACACTACTGAAAATCAAATGAATATACATCACCTTACTATCAAAAATATAATGTATGAATATCGCATGTGTGATTGTTGTATAGCACCAATAAAGCATAGGGTATGAGGCGGTGGGGTTGGGGAAGCCTGGAGCTATAGGTGCAACCCTATTTCCCTAAGGATTTCCAGCGAGGTACCCGAATATCTCATTTTTATATTTTATCTTGTGTTTTTTGATGGCGAAAAAGCATTCTTTTATTATATGGTAAATTATCTTATTTTGAAAACTGAAATTTTGATATTCCGGCAAGCGACATCAGCCCCCCCCCCGCAAAATTGTGCACGTACGCCTATGAAATAGACTGACCTCAGTTTTGTATTACTTGTGAATCGTTTATAGTTACCTAAATTAATATTTTGAAAAAAATCCAGATAAAAATTGTCAAACAACCAACCTGATATGTAAAAAAAAACAACACATAGTTTATATTATGTTTTTTATATACTTTGTGATATAATGAATAAATAAATAGTTGGGCTTGACCAGTACCATCCTGCTTTGTGTCCTGTCTTTCCCCGACAGCCAGCCCCCAATAGCCCCAATAGCGCCCGGCTACTCCCGCCTTCCCTTAGTCTGGATCATGTTTAACCATAAAGATATATTACCATATATTACCATAATATTAACCATAAAGATATATATTTTTCAACTGAGTCAGTATAACATTCTGGTAGCGAAATCGGATGCTACTAAGCCTTAAAATCCATGCAGAACAATTACAATTTCAACATAAACAGCGGATATTATGGATTCTATGTTTGGTTTCATATTTCAGAGATATGCTGGCCCATATATACCTTATATCTAAATAATGATACATTCTATTCCTCTTATAAAGCTACAATGATTACCCATAAGTAGAGTAGGTTTGTCCACAAGGCAACAGAGTTCCTAAAACTGAGCTGTGTTTTAAGGAATTTTCAGTTATAGACTGGGCCCGATTTTACGTGTGTGGCAAGCTAGCTGCGCTAGTTTTTGACCGGATTGTATGTGAGAAATTTTGGCGTGGGACGCTTGCTCGGACCGCCAGCATTGAGTTTGTACAAGCTGCCGAAGACCAGAACTGCTATGCCGAAAACCGGCTCCAAGACAGCGAAAATGAAATTAGTATTGCCACGGCAACTCATTATTTTTTCTTCCGTTAAAACTGAAATAAAAAGGTCTTCCATGATTTGGGTGAAAAAAATAAAAGTATTTCTCTAATAATGAGTTATGAAATAGGATTTTGTCTTACTTGGCCGAAGACCAGCTTAAAACGGCGGTCATCATGGTATATTTGCCTGTTACCATGGTTACGAACAGTGGCGTAATGAGCCAAAAAATTTGAGGGGGCTGAACATAGGCATACGTGGCACAATTTCTGAATACTTGCGAGCGAGTGAAGCGAGCGATCAAAGAAAATCATCCTTTTTTAATGAAAATGTAATTTTATCACAAATCTAGACCAATATCCGGTAGATAACTTCGAATCTTTCCCTTTTTTCACTTTTTTCTCCCCCCTATTCCCCCCTTTTTTTCAAGCCCCCAACCAGTACGCCAGTGGTTACGAACATATTTCGCGAGGGCTCCTCGGCTAAAATCATTTCATATACCCTAAACAAGCTTCACATCAAAAATGGCGCTTTTTAACGTCACGAAATAGGATTTTGCCTTACGTGGCCGAAGAAGACCAGCATAAATGGCTGTTATCTTGGATATTTGCCTGTTGCCATGGCTACGGACATATTTCGAGAGGGCTCATCGGCTGAAATAATTTTATATACCCTAAGGAAGCTTCATACCAAAACTGGTGCTTTTGTCCGGCGTGTCACGATAATCGAAAATTTTGACCCTAACCCACCCCACTAAAGCGCCATGCAGGGATGGCGGATAACGGCGTTATCCATGTAGAAAACATCATTTTCAAAAACACAAAAACTAACGCAATTTGATAATTCATTAATGAAATGATCAATTGACACCAAATTGCACCTCAAGAAAATTATAATAGTTCACTCATAATTATGTTATGTAAATTTGAAATGAATTGAATAAAACACTTGAGTTATCATAGGCAGAAGGTACAAAATGCTTTTTCTTTACTTATAGACCATTTTAGGGGGCAAAGCTTTTTCAAAGGGGACTTTGTTGTTTCTGTTTCAGAGGTTCTGACATCCCCTTCCCAATGGACAATTTTGTCAGTTTTTATATTTTCGTAATGTACATCCATAACTCTTCCTTCTGACAAAATTTGGTCCCGGGCTTCAAGGGGGAAAATTTACCCCAATTTTTAGGGGCCGTCTGACACCCCATCCCGATGGAAATTTTTGTCAGTTTTGTTGTGTTTTGTAATGTTCAGTCATACTACTAATGACGAAGTTTGGTGGATGGGGGAGATGGGGTGAAATCGACCCGACTTTGGGGTCCCTTTTGGGGGCTCTGGGGGCCAAACCCGGCGGCTACGTTCAGGTTGACAAACTTTTAGATCACAAATCCACCGGGCCCCGTGCGATTTTCCCAACCTGCCCACCCGGCGGCTAGCCGTGGATTTTAGACACCGTACGGGTCCCTTACGATTTTCATTTCTACGGCGTGGTCACATATTCTACGGCGCCCTGGAGATGCCTGGTGAAAATTGGTGGAGTGTAGTCGCATGGCGCCCGTCAACAAACTGGAAGGGTGCCGGCCGGGTGCCGTGAGGTAAGCGTCCGGGCTCCTTCCGATGAATAGGGGACCGCACGGCGCCCGGCAATCTGTGCACCGTGAAGGCGTTCCGGGGGGGGGGGGGGGGATTGCGGCCTTGGGCGTTGCAGGGGAATGAGTGCCATCCTGTCAAAAGAAGAACAGTTGACTTGTGCGATATACTGAGCACTAAAAGCCGGCTTTAGCACAGAGAGGGGGAGAATTTGAGAGCAATGTCACTGTATTTATATCAAACAGGTGGATTCGATGCCGCCGTGCGGGGGTCGCACGGGCAATTTTTACATAAAACGGACCCCGGAGGGCAGTTGCCCGGTGTTGTACATATCGCTCGGGACCCTTGAGGGGCCTGTGATGGGCCGCAGGATAGCCGTGCGGCACCCTTGAGCACCGCAAGGCGCCCGTCAATTATTTTCACGAGAATTGGCAGAAAAAAAATCGTTTGACTCATCGGCCTGAGCCCGCACGGGACCACTAGGGTGCCACTTCTAGGGCTTTCTACGACCTAACGGTCAGATGAAAACACCGGAAGAATTGGGAGCAGCCAGCTCAGCCTCGAGGCGCCCGTACGGCTGGTGGAAAATGTCCCGGTGCCCGTGGGAACCGTAAGGTAGCCGACCGGGCACCGTACGAAATTGGCCAAAATGTCTGTTTTTACTCGCCGTACGGGCCCCGGAGTGGATATGTGAAAGCCCCTTAAGATGGTCTAAGTAACTTTTAAGTGGTCAAATCTTATGGGTAAAATGGGGTGACTATTTCGGGACAGGCTCTTAACCTAATAAGCCTGACAATATCATTTGAATACTTTTGAGAAAGCTATACAATTTTCACAATTTATTGAAATCATTATTTGACACCGAATTGCACCCCAAGAAAGTTACAATACTGAAGATTGTACTATGTAAATTTGACCTGAATTGAATTACACACATTGGAGTGATTAAGATTATAATGCGCAAAAGGGGGCTTTTCTTTACACCCAGAGCATTTTGGGCAACAAAACTTGGTTTAGGAGCACTTTGGTGGGTTTTTTTTTTTGTGTGTGTGTTTTTTTTTTAGGGGATTGTTACACCCCCTTCCCGATGGAAATCTTTGTCAGTTTATATATTTTTGTAATGTACACCCATACATCTTCCTACTGACAAAATTTGGTCCATGGGTCTTACGGGGAAAATTTTTTCCCCAATTTTTAGGGGGAGTCTAACAACCCATCCCGACAGAAAATTGTGTCAGTTTTTGTGTTTTGGTAATGTATACACCTTCCTTCTGACAAAGTTTGGCGCACATGTTAGATGGGTTGGAATCTTTGGGCCCTTTTGGGGCTCTGGGGGCCAAACCCGACGGCTTCATTCGAGCTGACGAGCTTTTTGTGAATGACATGGATGGTCTAAGTAACTTTAAGGGGTCAATTCTCATATGTAAAATAGGGTGACTATTTCGAGACAGGCTCCCAGACTACGTGTATAGGCCACGAGAGGAGTGGGTTGTACGATCAATGGACAGATCTTCAATGATAATCAGTAATACACTGTACAGGCACTGGCTAATCCAGTCCCCCCGTGGACAAATCGTAATACTATTCAAATAAATTTTTGTCTGCCTGTCAGAGTTTATAAGGCACCGGAAAATCTGATGACCTATTTTTATTCTTACATTTACATTTGTTTAATATTATTGTTATTCAGCTATTTATCATTATTATTATTGATTCATTCCTTTTATTATCATTTTATTTATTTTTTCCTGTCTTAAAATTTTTTATTTCATTTATTTATTTTTATTACTATTATTATTTTCATTTTTATTTTTTTCATTTTTTATTTTATTTTATTTCATTTTTTTTTTTTTGGGGGGGGGGTGGGGGTGGGGGTGGGGGTGGGGAGGGGGTTGCTTTATGTTGTTTTTTGTTTGTCAGAGAATTTCAGACCTTTGCTGTTCCCCCTCCCCCTTCTCCCCTTCAAGGGAATCATGGATTCCAAGTTAGAAAATCATCTGAATGATTTTTGAAATATATCGTGCCAGGGACATACAGAAAGACAAAAACAAAGCAAAACAAACAAACAAATAAATTACAAACTACTTCATGGTTCTCCAGAGAAACAACACTAAAAGAAAACACCAAAATTTAAAGAGCACAATTTCCAGAAGTATTATTTTACTGGAGTATATAGTACACAGTATAATTAAGAAACAAAAATCCTCATTGACTTGCCTTTAACATATTCATATTTTCAAAATGGACATTTTACATCCCTGCTTCACAGGAACAACAAGAACAAAATGAAATAAATAAAATAATATATAAACAAATAATCAAACATGATTCTAAAACAAGAATGTAAATCATATCAATCATTCTTGGAAACGTGGGACTGGGGCGGTAATAAAAACAAAACGAAAATGTAGAAATGGTGAACTTTTCATAATTCCTTTAAATCAATACATATTCATCCTGTACTTTTAGTGCCATAATAAAATCCAAGTAATAAAACCGTTAAGACTTTCAATGAGAAAAAAAAGGACACAATCAATGACATTTGTATCTTAAGTTGTAAAGTCAATTCATTCATTCTTCTATTTCTCCCTAGCAGTATACACAAGCTATCATGCATTGAAAAATAATATATACATCACAGAACAGCAAACTTTAGAACAATTTACAGACAGCAAATAGAACTCATGCATTTCGTATAATTCATGCATTAAGGAAAAAAAAAAAATGCAACCACACTGCGATACTGCAAATTCATGTTGGAATATTGAATCACAATTGATGTAAAAAGCATTGGCAGTATCTCAACAAAGGGTACCACACAAGATAATTTTGCCTATTGAAAACACAAGATTACTATACATGTACTTGGTATTGTAGTTATGAATTTTTTGTTTAATGACCCTGTGGACAAGGTATTTGATTCATCCATTAAGGCTTCAATACATGTATGGATGAAATCCACCTTGTATGAATTACATGTATTTGTTGATATGTCGGGCAAGAGGAAGTATGCATTAATTCAAGTTACACAGTTTTCTCTGCCTTCAGATGCATTATACAAAATGAGCATCTTACAATAGACTCATTAAAAAGAAGAAAATGAACAAAAAAACTCTACTTTATCGAGAAAAGAGTCTGCTATTCCTATGAGTATGAAGCAGTTCAAATAATGCAATTCTACTCTTTTCTATGCATCACTTATTTGCAATATACAAGGCAGGAACATAAAACTGGCAAATCTGACAAACAAACAAATATGTACATCTTGCAAAACATATTTCTTATACTCTTTCCCAGCTATTTACAACACGCAATAATTGTGCACCCTCCATTTACTAAATCTGAACTGAAATTGATATTTGCATTAAGTGTTTAAGTACTTCACAAAAGTGAAAACACACTTCCCAAAAAGGTCAATATTTCAATGCAACTTTCACATACGTTCATCTGTTTTCATGAAAAAAACACCCCAACAAATTAATGAAAATCTAATAACCATAAACTCCAGGCTACTGTTTCTAGTGCGGCAGCTCACAAAGATGTACTGAAATATTTAGAAAGTGTGCACTCACTTTTGCGATATACTGTACTTGCAAGCATCAGATATTCCAAATACAAATCCACTTATATTGCATGTTAAGAACATCAACAAGATTAATGTGACTGCGTTTCTCATATGCCTCCGCCTAATTCAGTTAACCTCATGAAACAAACTGTTCTTGAAATACATGTATGGTAATTGACCTCTTTGACCTTTGACCTAACAAAACAAAAGTCTAGTCACTTTATCTCCTCCTAGTCATGTATACAAAATAGTTGAGATATGGTGATAACAAAAAAAAAAAAAATCTTTGTCTTCCTATGGTGATACATATCAGCACCAAGTTTGAAGTTCATACCTCAAATGGTTCTTGAGATATTGCTTTAACAAGAAAGCTGGACGGACGGACAACCCGATAACATAATGCCTCCGCCACCACCTTCGGTGTGCAGAGGCATAAAAATAACCAAACGAAAAAAATCACATACTATAACAAAACAACATCACATATTTCAGTAATTTGATTCTTCATCATTTGCCATATTTGCGGATAGAGGTTGAGCAGAATTTTTTTATTTTCCAAATTTTTAATTACGTAACGAAACATTGTACTTCCTTAAGTATTACAATGAGCTCAGGAGGTGGTAAGATATGGCAAAAATGTATTCTAGCCTTCATATCAAGGTCTTAAAGTAATAAAAACAAGGGGGAAAAAAGGAAAAAACTTGAATAAAGACAAACACATCTATGAATAGTATGACCCTGTATTAGATGCAAAATAAATGTTTTGTTTTCAAAATCCAGATAGCAGTAGCACTGTAACATCAGCCACACTATCACATACAGTGTCCATAGTAGGACAGAACTCTACTCCGGAACATCGCTGGAGTAGCACCATAGAAAAGAACACAGCATCAAATCATAGACCCTACCATGAGAACTTCTTGTGGTCACATATACATGTATGTGATAGGGGCCATAATCAAATCATGTATTCATCAGCTCCCAAAAAGCTAACCTAAATCTATATATACAACAACAAGTACACATATTTAATATCCCATTGATCTGCAATTGATACATGCATCAAGACAGGTCCTTATAAAGAAGTATGCAATCATATCTCTGTCACATATCCACAAAATCCGTTAAGCATAATGTTCAGCTAGCTCGCTTCAGGGCATTTTAACCAATTTACTATGGTGTATGTGCGATATATAGATAAAGCCAATGTCCATAGAAAGCCAACAGCATAAGACTGGTCGACAGCTTTAATTTACCACACTGTAGTTGGCTTTGGATTATTTTACTTCAGCTAAGCTTTGTTGTCCCCTGTTTATACCAAAGCCAAGAAGTTAGCAGTGCAGGCAAGCAACTTTGTTGATATGAACAAGGTTCCATCAAAGCACAATAGCTCAACCTTATGAATACCAGAGCAACATCACTATTTGTTGCATTATCAATTCAATACATGAGAAGAAGAGGGTCCCAACTCCATCAAAATAAATTTTGGGATATTCAGAAAAAAAAAAGAAAATCTGACCAGTTTAAAAGAAAGAATGTTTTCATCTTCATATACATAAAAGGTACCCTGAAGACAAAAACATTCGGTCTCTTAAACTTATCAAAATTATAAAATACTGTTACAATGGAGATGGGCCCTTCCTCCGCTCATGTATTCAAATGTACTAATGATGCTCAGAATAAACTCAACAAACTTTAAAAAAAATAATTTTAAAAACCCCTTCTGTACACTGCAGCACACAACAATGAAACTAACATCGAATTTACATCACTCTGTGGATTGCTCTAATATTAGAACACAGAAGAATAAATAAATTGGAATGATAAAATTGTGTTTTTCTCACAAATCGTACTATCATCAATTTCATCTGATATTTACAGGAAATGTATGAAAACATCACAATCAAATCTTCAGATTAAAACTAAAACTGAAAGTAAAAGTCTCACTCAAAATTTTTAAAAGTTTGGAAGACTAGTGATAACTCTTTAAACCCTAAAATAAAATACAATCATTTCTGCATAATTCTCTGCTGCTCAGTGTTCATGTTAACCCTTTCAGGACAGGAATTATTCAAGGGCTAAATTGATCACATTTTGTTCTTCAAATTGGCAACAATAATATTTCACTTTTTAGTGCTACATGTTCTAATAAGATGTGATGTCTTTGAGGACAATATACATGGTTAGTAATTTTGTTGAAAAGTTGACAAAATTGCCAATTTTGACGAAAAACAATGATTTTGAACCCCATCAATATGTTGCCAATTTAAGGATTTTGAAGTTTACTCTCCTTTTTAAAATTCCTGGCATTAAACACAATATTATCATGCAACAAAAATGGACACAGTGTGTGCAGAAATTTTTGCTCTTTATACCTGTGCATCTGGTATATTTTTTAGAGCTCTGAATCAAAAGTTATTGAACCAAACCACAAAATGTGGTCAATTGTCTCGACAGGGTTAAAATAATTAGTACATTTCAAACTCTAATATTTGTATTATCCACAATAAATTCCATATGTTTTTCACCAACATAAAGCCATTCATGAATGCAAACCCACATTGTCATTCTAGCAGTTTTTTTTTACCCTGATTTGAAGTGATATTTTATTTGGAGAGTAATCTGATGATTTAATTTCTTCTCTCATTATACAGGTCAAACTTGTTATAATCATGAAGGTACATCTCAATCAGTGTTGGGTCCAAGACCAGAGGGTCCGAGATCCAGATCAAGATCGAGATTAGAACATCTGATATCAAGATCAGATATGTCCGAGTTCAAGACCAAGATCGAGGTTACTGATGCAGATCTCGAGACTGGTCTTGAGATCAAGATCGATCTCGAGACTGGTCTTGAGATCAAGATCGATCTCGAGGTACCCTACACTGAGTCGTGAACGATTTTAAAAGCTTTTTCGTTTGATAATTTACGCCGAGATCAACATCAATACCTTCGAGATCAAGAACAAGATCGAGGTTACTGATGCCGATCTCGAGACTGGTCTCGAGATCAAGATTGATCTTGAGGTACCCAACACTGATCTCAATATTGTCAAACAGAAGATAAACATCACTTCTTCCATGAATCTCATTTTCATTTCACTCTCAAAAATTCAAATGAAATGTGGAAAATATGACACTTTTTAATTTTTGATTAAAAAATATTGATTGCTGTAATCATTGTTCTGAACAATAGTAAACTTTTGAGTAGGAACAAAGTCTTTGTTATAAAAATATTCACACTCTGCAGCTCTTTTTTTTCTTCATTTTTATATTTTTTCCATTTTTTTGTTTTGTTTACATTGTTTTCTTGGGGGGAGGGGGTAAATTCAGTGAAGAGGTTCAAACATATTTTTTTGAAAACTGACCCGTTGATTATTGCAGTAGTCATAAAGATCTTTCATATTGTTATTAAAACAGCAATCCTACATGTAATGAGTTCAAACACTTCCTAAATATGTTTGCATGCTTATCATGTATTTCTATGTCTTTTCAGCTCTGTAAATAAATATACAGTCAAACCTGTCTATTAAGGCCACCTGAGAGAATAAGAAAAGGTGGCCACTGTAGGTACAGAGGTGGTCTTTCTAGACAGGTTCGGAAACACACATTTTTTCCCAGAGGGAGACAATAATGTAACTAACTACAATAGACAGGTTGCCTTCACAGAAAGATGTCCACTAAGACATGTTTGACTGTATAACCACATAACACCTTCCAGATCAACTCTCCTATCAAATTAACAATTCTGCATGAGTGTTCTGTTTCATCATATCATTTTGGAAATGGAGGATAAATCCAATTCCCCTCTTAGTTGGAGTATAGTGGGAGTCCAAAGTGTCAGAGTGCGTATAATAGAAATCAAATGGACCATCATAGTTCATTTTTAGACATGTGCTTATTGGTGAGGAAGATGACCAGGCTCTCTCTCTTTATGTCAGGGTGTCGTCTCCAATCGCTGCTGGACTAACATCTTCAAGACATCACAGGTTTGAAAGGTAGAAGAACACAAATGACTGGAAGCCAAAGGAACTGAGGTACAGTTATCTCATGCTTCTTTCTCCTCACTTACAACTACAAGCAACTTCTGCACAAAGATGGTGATTTTCTCTGCAAAAGTAAACAGAATAAATATTCACAATAATGACAGATGTAGTGCAAAACATACATCCACAATAATAAATGAAGATCCACACTGATAATAATTATAAACAAGATGAATGTGTCTGGGTCTCCTAAATGCCCCTGGCTAGATTCAGTTAAGTTTGTGGGCTCACACTGTTTTGAAATATTGTGATAACCAGAATAAAAAGCCTACAATTACTTGTTAATTGACCCTTTTACCTTTGACCTTAGACCTTATAACCCAAACATCAGATCACTTTATCTCCTCATAGTCATGCATACAAAATAGTTGAGATATGGTGATAACAATACTAACGAATCTTTAATTTCATGCTTATTGACGTCTATGACTTTTCACATTTTACCTACGTAAACAAAAATCTCATCAGTTTGTCTATGGTGATGCAGACTAGTAATAAGTTTGAAGTTCATGGCTCAAATTGTTCAAGAGATATTGCAATAATGAGACAAAAAACCCTGAAATTTCATGGTAAATGACCTCTATATCCTTCAACCTTTGACCTGACTATCCCCAAAACTAATCAGTTTGTCTCAGTATGACGATGCACACTAGCACAAAGTTTAAAATTCATATCTCAAATGGTTCTTGAGATAGAGCATTAACAAATCTACAACCTGCAATTTCAGAATTGACCTCTGTGACCTTTGACCTTTCATCTACCTACCCCAAAATTAAATCAGATCATCTTCCTATGGTGATACATATTGGTCCCAAGTTTGAAGTTTGTGGCTCAAATGGTTCTTGAGATATCGCGTTAACAATTCTAAAATCTGCAATTTCAGAATTGAGCTCTATGACCTTTGACCTCCGTACCCCAAAATCTGATCAGATCGTCTTTCTATAACATACTAGCACCAAGTTTGAAATTCATACCTCAAATGGTTCTTGAGATATTGCAAGATCGAGAAAGCAGGACGGACGGATGGAGGAACAACCCAAAAACATGATGCCTCTGGCACCACCTTCGATGGGCGGAGGCATAATAACGATGGAGACATTTTTCAGTTGCCATTTGAGCAACAAAGGCAGGACTTTTAATTGCCTGGCAGGATTTTAGGGGGTTAATGGCCTTGACATATGCTACGGCGGCAATTGCTTCTGGCTTTATTTCGTCAAAAATGTAGCGCTAGGGTTACAATTGGATTTTAGGCTAAGTAGGATTAAGGTCAGGTTTGAGATATAATGTTTGGTCCAGGGATGAAGATAACAATTTGGTTAGTAGGATACTGACCATGGACCAGTTGTCATCAACATGTGTCGTACAACCTGGTCAACTGCTATTTGGAGCCCTGATTAGGTATACTTACGGTTGATCCTCATGATGCTAGCAGGTTTCTCCTTGTACCACACACATAGAAAGTAGACTGGGAAACCCGTTAAGGTGATTGCAATACCAATTAGGGTATCCATAGGAGCTGCCACGGTTCCCATGATAACCAAGAAGATGCAGGCTAACACAAAGGTGATTGGAAGCAGGATGTTGAACTGTAATAATATGATGAAAGAAAATGGAAAGATTGTCAAGTTATTTGTTTTCAAAAAGTAATATTACCAATTGCTATTACTAATAGGTCTTAACACATCTATCATATGAAGTCAACCTGCTTTAGCAATTACCCGTCTATAAAGACCACAATTTTTGTTTCTCAATAAAAAGTGTACTAAAAGGAACCTGTAAATAAACACCACCTGCTCATAAAAACTGCTTTTCTTGTCGCCCATGAGTGGTCTTTATATGCAGGTTTCAGTCTGTAATTAATAGGTCTTTCTAGGTTAGGCTGTGTGATTGCAAGTTAGATTAGACCAGCTGGATAGCTTATCACTGCACTGAATAGATCTTAGACCTACCTTAATGGGTTTTCCTAGGTTAGGCCGTGTGATCCTGAGATAGATGAGACCAGCTAGATAGATTGTCATTGATTCCAATAGATCTTGGACCTACCTTAATGGGTCTTTCTAGGTTAGCCTGTGTGATCCTGAAATAGATAAGACCAGCTAGATAGATATTGATTCCAATAGATCTTGGACCTACCTTAATGGGTCTTTCAAGGTTAGGCTGTGTGATCCTGAGATAGATAAGACCAGCTACAGCAGTTCCGATAGATAACCAAGTCATGAAGCTGAAGTAGTTGAGTAGAGAGTCGATGGTAGGCACAAACACATACAGGATTGACATAAGACACTGTAAATAAATAAAATATTATTGTCTTCTTTAGATAAGGATGTACATGAATAAAAACTGAAGGTGAAAGAGTGATGTTACACAGAACAGTCTTACCAGTATTCAACTGATTTGAATTAAATATATTGAATCTAATCAAATTGAATAGATTAAAACACATTTATATTGCATTATGTATTACGACTATGAATAAAAAGAATAAACAAAAGAAAGTGTACAATCTATATGTGGTTGAATCATTATAAGTTATTTTAAAAATTGTGACTATGATCCAATTTCATACCAAAAAAAATACATCACAAAATATGATGATTACCAAAGCATGTAATGATTAGTTACATATTAAACCTACATGTACTTATTCAGTGATTTTCTAGGAAGAAAAAAAACCTTACGTTTTGCAAAAAAACATATTTTATGTCTGAATGTGTTTTAGGATGAAATGCATTTAAAAATAGCATCCTGAATTTCTTTATTTTTCTTTTATACATTTATGATATATTCACTTTTGAAAATATACAATTTAAGTTATTTTACAAAATAAAATAAATTGCTTTCATAGGAAGTACTAAAGAAAGAAGAGGAAAAGGAGCAAAGGAAGACCAAAGAAAAAGAAGAAAAAGAAGAAGAAAAAAAATCTGTCTGAAAATTGGGAAAATATAGGCTGTCGGTAAATTTAAAAGTTGATAAAGCCTTCTGTTCTTTCTTTCCTTATTCTATTTTCCTTAATGGGAAATAGTCTGGTAACTTGTTGGCAGATTTGATCCGACAGCCCTCCCCCATTTATCATTGTCGACGACGCCCCTGACTGTAATATAAGAGGTAACTGATCGATAATTTTCTGATCGATAACTTGGTTGGGAATGAAATCAAAAACATGCACGTCCGCAATAACATCTCCCGAAGCCATCAATTATTCCATCAATGACAGATGTGTGTTTACCATTAAAACACATCTCCATTTACAAAATTTACGGGAGTACGACATAAATTCTGCTAAAGGGATATCAAACGTTCTAACGCAAAAACGGCACGTGGCCGTAGTTCCGCCTGAGCGCCGACATTTTCTCAGAGGGATTCTATCGCCTCTACGGAGCGATATCGATTGCTAATCATCGTGAGGGTGCATTCACAAGCCGGGTCAAATCTAATGCGGCGGGCAAATAATCTGTGCTTCGTTCGCTTACATGCCACGACTCAAAATATATTCATCGCGCTTCCTCTAGTTTCAGTATACGGTGAAATCAATGATTGTAAGTTATCTTTAGAAACATGCCGTGCTATTAAGAGGAGATGATGGCCATTAAGAGGAGATGATGGCCATTAGAAGCAGTTAAGATCAATGCACCAGTTTCCTGATCAGCTAATACAAAAGCTTATAGGAAAAAAAGCTACCAATTCTTCGACTTGTGTGCAGTTTGTTTAGAAGCTTGGAAAGAGAACATGCTCCTGTTTGATATGTAAACCTCATTTATATTCTTCATCACGTTTTCTTTTCTACCGACTACAAGACATATTTTTATTCGTTCGCCAAAATCTCCAATTATTCTTTAAAAATTATGTAAATATTCTTTAAAAATTATGTAAATATTCTTTAAAAATTATGTAAATATTCTTTAAAAATTATGTAAATATTCTTTAAAAATTATGTAAATATTCTTCAAGTATTCGCCGTGTTCATCAAACGTTCGCCGACCTTCCGAGGAAATTTTGAATATGTTCAAAATTTTCAAGAACCTTTGGCGAACATGACTCTTCGTAAATGTAAATATGCCCCACAGTCACAAACTATTCTTCAACTGGTCTGCAAACGTTCTCTATGAATAGTCAAAGATAGATCTAGTTGCTGAAAAACAGTTTTTCAAATAATTCAAATTCAATAATTCAAATGATTTTCAAATAAAGATATTTTCTGCACATACCCTAGAATGAAATTCATGTACGTTGGGCCATTTGATAGGATTTTTTTTTTTTAATTGAGGAATATTTACATGTGAAATTTCCAAACAGGAAGAACTTGAAGGCCACTGTATAGCTTTCAGAATAATTATTCACACCCTATTAATTCACCAGCCAGCTGGCGCTATCATCGTCTAGGCTACCGACGCATTTATTATTTTTTCATTATTACTATCCTAAAATAAGCAAAGGAGCGACCTACGGAGGTCCATGGTAAAACTTATTGTACCTATAGTTTTTAGATCAATGACGGCAGAGAGGCAGGAAAGTGGTGGGCGTGAATCAAATTAACATATCAAGGACAAACTTCCTGATCTTTCTCATACTACATCCATCAGCAAAAACAATTTCTGCAAAACTTGTATTTATCTCTGTTTTCTGGGGGGGGGGGTGGCTGGCAATGCAAAATGTCATTTGAATCGAGGAATTTCAGAATGAAAATAAGCATTGACGTTGAAAATTTCGAATTGATTATTCTCTTCAAAATAGGCCATTATTTACATGTCAAAGTATAATTTCTGTGGAATGGTATGGTATGTCGATGGAAGAACGAATTAGTGTTGCCAATTTGGAGAAAAGCTGATCCATTAAGTCTTTTAATAGAATCGTTAAACTTGAAACTAATTTTCATTAGTACCAATTTACTTACATTTTTTGTATATATACCATACATGTATACCATTAATGAGGCAGTTCCTGATCTAAACTACTCATTTTAACTGGTTTACTTGTAATTATTTGTTATTGTGTAAATCAATATTTCATTCAATCTGTATAGGTGATGAGAAGGGGATGAGAAGGATCTTTGAGGAGAGAACAAAAAACATACAGGCACCAGTATTTCACGTTTTAATGTTACAGTGGTTAACAAATATCCTTAATGACGGCGTGGAACTCATACATAGCAAATACATGAGATTAAGAGAATATACCTACCATATCTAACACAAGGACAATTTAGTCTCTAATATAGGTCAGTCTTTACTTAGTTTATAAACAGAGAAAATGAAATAAAGAATAAGCAAGCATCGCATAAATAGCCTCTAAATTTGTACCAGACTCTATTCATCTCTTGACTACCAAAAGAAATGATTTCGAAGACAGTCCTACTTACCGTGAATACAAGTGAAGGCATAGGAGTTTTTCGGCTGACTTGAATCATCGCTAACCACTCGGGAAGTTGACCCTCACGAGCACCAACGAAAAATAACCTGTTGGAAAAAAAAAAATTATATGGAGAGAATTATTTGAAATGCAAAAGCGATAAGAAACAGCATCAAAGTTAAATTATAAATAAGAAGCATAATACAATTAATCTAACTACATACACGTTTGATACATACAAGTACATCAAAGTTAAATATTTAATAACCGCAAGTGTAACTCTGTTTCAAGAGAACTTACCGAGATAGTGATAGGAAACCACCGTTGACCCCACCGAATGTTGACATGGCAACAGCGACAGGCATGATCCAGGCCATTCGACCAAAGACTTTCTGTCCAAACGTCTGGAACGAGATAATGATTAAAACATATAAACTAAAACTCATGGAAACAATTTCTAACGAAAATTACTAGAGTCAACTCATACTAGGGAACTTAAATTTGTTATGAAAAGATAAAGGGGGTGATAAAACTCAGGGAAATACTAATAAATAAATCATTACCCGTTATAATTCGGTGACAGTTCAAATGAGCTCAGTTATTCAATGATTCTATAATTCGATTATTGGACAGAATATGAAACACGAAGTACGTACAGTTATGTCAAAATTATGAAAAAGACAGAATATAAGGACAAAATAATACCCGTTGCACACGAGATGTCCTTAGCTGAGGTAGGGCTACGTCAGAGGCTGGCGCGGTCTCTACAGGGCCGTGAGAGAACGTTCGTGTACAAAGAGTGAATGCAGATTGAACAATGCAAACATTGCCATGACTTACTGGAGTATGTGCTCATTCAATCCCCATGTTTAATTAGCGCACGTAACGACGCAATAGCATTGACGTCTGGTGTGCGACGGGCCAAATTGAGATATGTACAATAATTTACGTACCACTGCAACGGCATTAGATGCGGCTAACTCCGACGGTGATAAGACAGCGAAGTAAGCCACGTTAGCCAGCACATAGATGATTGTTACCATAGGTAGAGATATCATGATACCACGGGGAAGATTTCTGAACAAAACAAAAAAAGGAGCATTTGTGTTTACAAAATGAGTTATTGCAGATGTAGAAAATAAAGCATTTTGGAGATGTACGTAAGTATGTAACGTATTTCATCGGCACAATTTCCCAATCATTTCATGAGATTATTATCTTAAAGCTAGTCATGAGGTGACCAGCTCGCAGTGAAATTTCATTTTTAACACAAACCCGAAAGAGCTATAAGCAGCTATTGTGTACTACAGTTAGCCATGCCTTAGTCCTCGCAACTCATGAAATGCTCAGTTTATTTTGTTGATTACTCAGTAATAACACTTCAAAACAAAAACAAAAACAAAACAAAACAAAAAAACAAGAATGTGACTGCGTCTCCTATATGCCTCCGCCTAAATTCAGTTGATGGCTCAAACTGTTCTTGAAATATTGTGATAACCAGAATAAAAAGCCTCTAATTACATGTTAATTGACCGCACTGATATATGACCTTACACCTTATAACCCAAAAGTCTGATCACTTTATCTCCTCCTAGACATGAATACAAAATAGTTGAGATATGGTGATAACAAAGTTAAAAAAACATTAATTTCACATACACCTGTATAATGACCTCTATGACCCGTCACCTTTGACCTACGTGAACAAAAATCTAATCATTATGGTGATGCATACTAGTTCCAAGTTTGAAGTTAATGGATCAAATGGTTCTTGAGATATCACGTTAAAGGGAAATCCAACCTTAATAGCAAGTTGCTTTGAAAGAAAGAGGAAAAATCAGAGAAGCAGATTGGTGAAAGTTTGAACAAAATCGGACAAGCAATAAGAAAGTTATGAATTTTTGAAAGTTGTAATCACTATGCATATGGGAATTTCAAATTGGCCGAATAGGTAATGTCACTGTGATGTAGCTGTGGACAACTCCCCCATTCGCTCTAACACACAAAATGACTAAAATGTCACTTTTTTTCAAAATGCATTACTCAGTAGGATCTTTTCGTTCATGAGGACCTATAACAACATGCTATCTCCAATATATTTTGAGTACTGCCCCGGGGTAAAAGCGCCTCGAAGAAAACCGCAAATTAATGATATTTTTGTGTACGGCAAATGGGAGAGTTGTCCACAAAAATGTCACAAATGACTCACCAAATTGCCAATTTGAGATTCGCATAGATGTATATAGTGATCTCATTTTTCAAACATCCATAACTTTCTTAGTCCTTGTCCGATTTCTTTCAAACTTTTACCATCCTGTTTTTCTTATTTTTCTGCTTTCACACAAATCATCTTATTATCAAGGTTGGATTGCCCTTTAAGGCTAAATCCTGCAATTTCAGAATTGACCTCTATGACCTTTGACCTTTTACCTACGTATCCCAAAATCTAATCAGATCGTCTTTCTATGGTGTTACATACTAGTACCAAGTTTGAAGGTCATACCTCAAATGGTTCTTGAGATATCGCTAACACCTGAAATTTCAGAAATTGACCTCTGTGACCTTGACCTTTGACCTACGTACCCCAAAATCTAATCAGATGGTCTTCCTATGGTGATACATACTAGCACCAAGTTTGAAGTTCACACCTCATGTGGTTCTTGAGTTATCGCTAGAAAGAGAAAGCGGGACGGACGGACGGACTTACGGACAGCCCGAAAACATAATGCCCCCGGCACCACCTTCGGTGGGCGGAGGCATAAAAATCAGAACAATTTTTTTATCCATATATTTCAAATGTTTGGTTATAAGTTTGTTGGATACTGTTTGAGAATTAAGTTCGATCATGATCTAATCACATGATACCGCGTGCATGTTTTGATGCAACGTGACATGAATGTTTCACTTTGCTGGTAGTAAACTTGCTATTTGCAAGCTTGTTATTTACAATTTCAAATAACAGGTAAACATGAATATTTCGTAAAGGTGTAAAGGGAAATGTATGTCTAAACTTTTTTTTCTTCCAGTTTTATATCTACAAATGAGCAACAAACTGTTAAATTTTCACACCACCACCCCCCCCCCCCCCAATAAAGAATAATAGAAGAACATGATAAGATATGAATAAAAACAGTTCATGTGACGGAATCTATTTTCTCATATCTTTATTTCCCACAATCTAACTAATTGCTTTGTATGCCATGTTATTCTGAGTTTTCCAAAAACATGAGTTTGGCAGTTACTTTTCTAAATATTACCACTGCAACAGCGCTACGGTATACTAAAACGGTTTCATTAATCATCATAGAGAAAGTCTTTACAACTAGGGCCGTTGTCATAAGGGGCATTACACACCTGCACCAGCCCCCCCCCCCCCCCCTATCAAAATGTTCAAGTGACGTCCCTGCAGTTATTTTTGTCGAGTCATCTCCACAAACCGACTCCAAACAGATGATTTCTAGACCATTCGCATAGTAATGTCATTTCTTGTTCGGTATGTGGTCTGTCGTCGGTCTCGTTGATGTGAATGGGGTTTCAGTCACACCGCCAGACAGACTCCACACTGAGTCCAGACGATAACCGAAAAGAATACTGGCCATTCGTTGTTGGTGTCGTTGATGTGAATGGGGTTTCAGTCACACCGCCAAAGCGACTCCACAACGACTCCAAACCGAACAAATCTTGGCCATTCGGAACAATGTTTGTTTGTTCGATCTAGAGTTGGTTCGGTACCGGTCTCGTTGGTGTGACTAGGCCAATGGGTGTAATATGTATTGGGGAGTCGTAATACCAAGTACGATAATACCAAAAGACAGAATTCATTTCTTTTTCTTAGTGAAAATACTTTTTCCTGGACAAAGATGGAAATCTGCAAGCGTGATGTAAAGGGCTTCGAATAGAAACCAAGGAAAATGATAATTACTTTGTGGGCTCCTTGATCTCTTCTGTCAAGTAGTTCAAATAATTCCTGGGGAAAAAAAAAGAAAGTAGACGCAGTAGATTATTAAAAACGTCTTTTCCGCTCGTCAAACTATTTAAAAACACTTCAAAGAATTTATTAAACAGGATATAATATTGGAGGTAAACGATATAAACACGTACGTGAAATAGTTGTACTATAATATCGTACATGTATTTGCGACATTTTTTAGGGAACTACGGCATTTGTGTACATAAACACACACCCGCAAATACAATTATGTATTGGTCATCATACATCAATTACTATCCTTCATGCCTAATAAAAATATGAACGAAAGATAATAAAATATCTATAAAACATTTATTGATCATATCAAATATGGGGGTATAAAATGAATGTTCATATCAATCTGTGAATTTATCCCGCCTTTCAAATGCCAACAGTTAAACGGGGGATACTCGTTATTCCGAAAAGTTTGGAAGTCCGTAGGTTCATAGTTGTGAGCACACAAAATTTCCTAAATCCACCAATTCGGTTTGCATGGTTTCTGGGAGCACTGTAGTACTTCATCCACCATAGCTGGGGGCGTTCCAAAAGCATAAGATGATTCAATGTTTTATGTAATCAGACAAATGCATGGCCGTCCCTGAACTAAAGCGGGAATATCTAAACTATTATTTAGCATACATAATGGCCCCCAGAAATGGCGGCTGAACACTTCAATGTTCAGACAGGGAAATGTAACTTTTCCCTGGTTCAGCTCTCGGAATTGATTGGCGTATACCAGGGGGTCGAATATAAAATGAGGATAGTCTATCCGAAGTTTCATATCTCCGAAAATATCAATAGGGTTTAGAAATTAGAGGATTCATAACGGCGCATTAGATAGGATTTCAAATTTATATTCTGAATACGAATCCTATTCCTTTTTGTGAATTACGAACTGTCAGACAAACGAAACCTTCGATTCTAATGGAGCTTCGGATGAATCAACCTTCTGAAAAGTGAGCTGTAACCGAGCAAACCGGCGATGAAAGTGAGAACAAAGTATCTCAAAACTGGAATGTTAGAATCAAGTATGATTGTCCCAGTTGGTGGGAAAGACTTACCATGCGGCATAGGCGAAAAGACCGCCATAAAACGCCAGGGCAATGTTTCCCCCATCCTCACTTCCTTTGAAAGGTTCCTGGAAATTCTCCGTATTTCCTGCAGAACGAAATACAAAATATAATTACTTTAAATGAACAAAAACCATCGACCTATTATGTGGTCATCAAAGAAAAGCAATTTTTGGTCAATTTACAATCAACATGTTAGCGATAGAAGTGTGCGCTTTACTTGCGAATCTCTCAGCCTCTCTGAAATAACCAGTGGTAATAACTTGTCTTGCACTTTCAAAAGATCCCTTAGAACGTACTTCTTCACCCATTTTTATGCCTCCGCTCACCGAAGGTGGTGCCGGAGGCATTATGTCTTCGGGTTGTCCGTCCGTCCGTCCGTCCCGCTTTCTTGTTCTAGCGATAACTCAAGAACCACATGAGGTATTAACTTCAAACTTGGTGCTAGTATGTATCACCATAGGAAGAAGATTTGATTAGATTTCGGGGTACGTAGTTCAAAGGTCAAGGTCACAAAGGCCGATTTTTCTGAAATTTAAGGTGTTAGGCTCGTTCTAGCGATAACTCAAGAACCACTTGAGGTATGAACTTCAAACTTAGTGCTAGTATGTATCACCATAGGAAGAGGATCTGATTCGATTTTGGGGTATGTAGGTCAAAGGTCAAAGGTCAATTTCTGAAATTTCAGGTGTTAGCCTTGTTTAATAACGCGATATCTCAAGAACCATTTGAGGTATGAACTTCAAACTTGGTACTAGTATGTATCACCATAGACAATCTGGCTAGATTTTGGGATACGTAGGTCTAAGTTCAAATGTCATAGAGGTCAATTCTGAAATTGCAGGTTTTAGTCTTAACATGATATCTCAAGAACCATTTGATCCATTAACTTCAAACTTGGAACTAGTATGCATCACCATAATGAGACGAAATGATTAGATTTTTGTCCACTTAGGTCAAAGGTGACAGGTCATAGAGGTCATTATTCAGGTGAATGTGAAATTAATTTTTTTTACCTTTGTTCTCACCATATCTCAACTATTTTGTATTCATGACTAGAAGGAGATAAAGTTACAGACTTTTGGGTTATAAGGTTTAAGGTCAAATGTCAAAGAAGTCAATTAACATGTATAATTAGAGGCTTTTTACTCTGGTTATCACAAGATTTCAAGAACAGTTTGAGCCATCAACTGAATTTAGGCGGAGGCATATAGGAGACGCAGTCGCATTCATCTTGTTTCTAGTTTGTGATCCCCCCCCCCCCCCCCCCGTTCCTCTTCACATCTATGATTTTGTCATTTTGTTTTAGCTCCCTATATAAATTTTATCTATATCATCATGATGTATCATATGTTTTTATTATTTTGATACAGGGCCCCTTGGTCGAACAGTTTTATAACTGCGAGGGTTACACGACAAATAAATCATCATGATCATTACACAGAGTGGTTCGATGTAACTAACAACAGATTACAATGTAGAGCCTGTATAGTATAAGACTATACACAAGTCAGCGGGGTTCATTTTGTGACCCCGTCTGACCTTACACAAGTCACATTCCAAACCCAAGCGACTAGTGATGAACATGTCCGCAAAATGGTGTGACCTTCAGAAGACAGCTTGATGACATAATCATTAATATTCTAGTTTAAACTATACAATTTTAATAAATATTTGTAGATGCTCTCTGTAATTTCATGTACAAACGTTCAGAGGAGAGGATGAAACTTAAGAAATAACAAAGCAAAGTTAAGCTACATAACATGTATGGAAATGTATGGAAATTTTCAAATATTTTTCAGGAATTTTATGTATGGTATGTTTGTTTTTTTTGAGCAGCAAAAAAAAAAAAAAAAAAAATCTTCTCTTCCACCTTTCCTCGTTGATATTTATCCTTTAACAGTTTTCTCTCTATCTCTCGTTTTGTTATTCATTTCTTTTATCATTCTATCAATGATCTTTCCATCCTTCCTCTCGTTATGATCATGATTCTTTGTTTCCCTTTCTCCCCCACCTTCCTCACGTTGATCTTCATAATTCTATCATTTCTTTCTCTACCCTTCGTTTTTATCTCATTATTTTTCTCTCTTTCTTTCATATTATTCTTTTTAAAAAATAATTTTCTACTTTCCACCTTTTCTTACTTTCCTTAAGCCATTCTTTGTTTTTATCCTACTAGGAGTATCATTTTTTTTTCTTTTCATCTTTCCTTTCGTTATGTTATTCTTCTATTCAAATTATTATCTTATCTTCTATCTTTCCTTATGTTACTGGTAATATCTTTATCCTGTTATCATACATGTCTCTATCTTTCATTATGTTATTCTTTGTTTTTATCCAATTACTTTTTCTTTTCAACTTTCCTTTTGTAGTATATGGCTTTGTTTCTTTTCATCATCTTCTCTTCCATTCCAACCCTTCTATCATCTGTCTATCGTTCATGTTTTTCTTTCCATCGTCCTTCTATTGTTTTCTTCCCTTATTTTTCTTTTTTAGGCTGAAAACGGGAATGATCATACCGAGATGACACTTTTTCAATTTGTCCCCTTGAAGACACCATAGTATTTAAAGGAGGATGAAACCCTGGGGGGAAAATGAATTTTAATGAAAAGAGAGGATAGAGAGAAGTAATTTAAATAAAGTTCCATCAAAATCGGTTACGAAATGAGAAAGTTATGAAAGTTTGAAAAGTCTCAATTTACTTTCTATGGCGATCCTCAAATTGGCAATGTTGCTTCAAATTGACAGGTTTAGTAGTACAACTCTCCATATGTTTTGTACACAAAATTTCATATTTTCTCCATTATCTCTCAAGGTGCAGCTTGTCTCCTTCTTAGCTCAAGATATATCATGGGAAAATGTATTTGACACAACATTATGTTGAGTTCACACAAAAGACAAGCAGCATTTTAAAAGATAATGGAAAAAAAATGTGAAATTTTGTGTACAAAACATATTGAGAGTTGTACTACTAAACCTGCCACTTTGAAGCAACATTGCCAATTTGAGGATCGCCATAGAAAGTAAATTGAGACTTTTCAAACTTTCATAATTTTTTTCATTCGTAACCGATTTTGATGGAACTTTTTTTAAAATTGCTTCTCTCTATCCTCTATTAAAATGGATATTTCCATAGTACTGTTTAGTAAAAGCCGTGATTTTGTGACCTTCGTCAAAGTGCATCGCAACTGTGATTAAACATTCTTCAACATTACGTGTTTCCTTCGTAAAAGATAAAGATAACATAATGGCAACGGAGAGATTCATGACAATAACCCTGGAATATTTGAGAAAATTGAGAGGACACATAATCAAACTTCACCATGAGCTCAATGAGCTGCATGGTCTTACATTTATGTCAGGTTAATACTCACTAGTAACCATCATTCTAAACTGCTTTCAGCTACACGATCGCGAGGAAGAAAAATTACTTTTGGAATTCCATTCACGAAATGGCTCTGCATTTTGGGGAGTCACATTTTCCATTTTTGTAGCCAGTATTTTCTGTTTAAATTCCAAATTTCCCTTGCGAGTATCATGAAGTGAATGCACACAGGGATCATGACCATTCCCTGAACCTTTTTATCAGACATATAAAGTGCAATAAATCATTCCACGAATCCGATTAATGGGTACAGAATCTTCGAGATATGCTGGATCGGAAACGTCAAACAACTTCCATTTTAATAATCAAGAGTTCAGGGATTTAGCTAGGTGAACAAAATGGTATTCCAACAAAAGGGACGCTGTACGAAGAATATTTGTTTTTAATTTTAATTCTAGACATAAAGTTGACAAGTGAAAATCAAATCTTTTGTTTTCTCAGCCGGGACAAAAGAGAAGTGAATATAGACAGATTAGATTGGCAATGTAGGTGAGGAGATCATCAATTTCAACCATTGTATGCCTATCAGTGTTTATCAAAGAAGACTGAGAGTTGCCTTCTAAATCTTCTACTGATATCCCTTTCATAAACCACCATGAGGGCATACTAGGAGAAAAATAAGAGCGTAATGGGACTTTATGAATGTATCCGCATCAAAATAATGCGCAACATGCATGGCTGCTATATTATATTAGTATTGCAGAATACCAGCATTTTATGGCAAAAATTTTAACTCTAAGACAAGTTTATGAACGCAATGCTAAGTTTATGAACGCAATGCTAAGTTTATGAACGCAATATTGCGGAACTAGCATTATGCCATCCCGATATCGGTCAAAGGTCATTTGATTTCCCACACAATGAAAACTAATTCCACATGTTGGGGGTTTCTGAATGGATGCTGTTTAACAGGGGTAACCTCGCTAGTCGTATAAGGACTGCTATTCATAAGGACCACTTATTCATAAGGACCGCTATCCATAATGCGTGACTAAATGAATAGTGGTTTTCTATGAATATCGGTCCTTATGAATAGCGAGCGGATCCGGTTTAAAATAATGCTCTTATCATTCGTTTCTGAACACGATTTTTAATTGCTTATAATGTGAATCAGCATTTTAGTGCGCATGGGTTTCTGAAAGGGGAATTACACAAGTCAGTCCAATAGAGTTCAGCCCCTAAACAAACCAGAAACACAATAATATTCAATTCTGTCACAGATACACCTTACATTTGCCCTTTTGAAGTTGTCCGCGAAAAAAAAATGTAAACGTATGACCCTGAACTCCTTAATTCTTTGAAATGATGGAAAATTAATAAAAATTGCTGATAGAATCACATTAGCAAACAATACTACAAAGACTGTATCATCCATCCAGTCTATTATACTGTATCTCTACTATTATGGTATCATGCTGTTGAGAACATTGTATCTAAATATTGGTTTGACTTGAAGGATCCAAACAATTAGACGCGAATTTTCGTTTGTTTTTCAAATAAACACAAAACCTGAGCACAATGGGACATGACTATACCTAACAGTCTTTCCATATTTTTGACCTAATAAAGATTTTCTTCTTTGGCATCCTGAAACAAATAGATATTTCTTATAAACGAAAATAATACGAATGTCACGGGATATCTCGTTCGTGACATCATACTAGATACATGTGTCATTCATTTTCAACGGTGCTGGTTTCCTTGAAATAGTACACTTGGTATGATCTCAGAGATCTGGGATCTTTGACTGTTTTATAACATACAGACCTGGAAAAACAACTATTACACGAAGCTCCTTTTATAGAGGTACTTTATTACACAATTGTAACTGGGTTTCTTTTAAACAAGTGCTTTCTTGAATAACTAACACACATTGTACCTTGATATCATGGTATTTTATTTCCTTCTTACCACACACACACACACACACACACATATATATATTTATATATATATATATATATATATATATATAAAATCAATAATCTTTCTTGGGCCCTGTTTCATAAAACTTGTTATCAATAACAGGTTACGATAATTGTTATAAGCTACTGAAATAGTTGCGTTTGATTGACTGTGAGCAAATTTGTCATAGAAGTGAAGCAGTTGTTATAAATGACAAGCTCTATGAAACAGGGCCCTGGTCAAACAATTTTTTTTCCCCCCAAGGCTGTATATTCCTGAATAAAATGTCTAAGGGTACTATAGAATAACCTAATTATTTGTGGAAAAGTAATTACTAATTAGGTTCATAAATTTCAATTGAGGTATAAGTCATGCACGTGCTGGTACTAGTGGTACAGACTCTATCACAGAGCTTCATAAAAGACAAGGTCGAGTTCTGGTAAATGGAATATTGTAAGCTTTATTTTCTCCTTCTTCTTATTCCTATTTTAATGTGGAAGAATATCATCGTAGTGATATCACATGATAAGGCCGGCTTTTGAAATACCTTCATATTCAAAATATGACGAGAAATACATGTAGTTTAAAATTTCATGCCAAATGTGTATGTGTGTGTGTAGCCCCGTATACTCATACGTGGCGTGATGGACATGTGGGCTCTACAAGCTACATTATCATCATCAGCATCATCAGCATCACTATTATTATTATTAATATTATTATCATTATTATCATTATTATTATTATTATTATTATTATTATTATTATATTATTATCATTATTATTATCATTATCATTATTATTATTATCATTATCATTACACATGTCAAGATGAAAAAAATGCGTTGAACTTACCCATGAAGATCCAGACAAGTCCTGTACCTATGATGACAACCAGAGCTAAGACTTTAGCCACTGTGAACACATCCTGAACACGTGTGGCCCAAGGAACACTCCAGGAATTGACGAAAGTGAGGAGAGCTGCAAAAGAGATAAATAGAGCAAAGGAACAAACGTCAATGAATGAAAATTTCAGTGACACCTGGACATATATAATATATAGCCTATATGTATATATGCATGTATGTATCTTTCAGAAAACAACACGAACACATGAATCATCTTTACCAAATCAATTTATAGCATATTTCTTGATAAAAAATATTCATGATGATAGGCCTATCCATCCCAAGATAGCATAATGTAATTAAAAAGTGAAAAAGAGAATAACAGACTATCATGTTAAGTATAATGTACGAAAATGATACATGAAAAACAAGGAGGACGGTGTGAGGTCATTTATTCTTCATTACAGTTTTCTTTGGATGTTTTGAAGAACTTTTGCATGGGGCAGGGGAGGGGGGGGGGCAACTTTGGTTCAGGATTCCTAAGTGCGCGTGGGGAGACTGAAATAAAACGTCAGTAGGTCTCAAAAATAATAATATTAATAATAATAATAATAATAGTAATAGTAATAGTAATAGTAATAATAATAATAATAATAATAATAATAATAATAATAATAATAATAATAATAATAAATAATAATAATAAATAATAATAATAATAATAATATAATAATAATAATAATAATAATAATAATAATAATAATAATAATAACAAATAATAATACTGTACTATTAAAGTATGATATTAAATGGATTTAACTCCTGTCACACGAGTCTATTGCGTAGTTGGCATCGTGAAGCAACAATCATCCAATGTAAATGCAATTTCCGGGTGTGTCTGCGTAGTGTCGAACAAGTCTAGTCTCTGATAAAAATAAAATGCAATCACGCTAAAACAGCGCAACATATGGATAAATATAATCAACGTGAAAACGAATACGTTGTAGGCTTAGTGGCCTATACAACGGACGGTTGGCCAACATAATTTATGAAATTTTATTTCACACACTTAAAGTAACTGATAATTGATGATAAATACAACTCTTGATCAAAGACGACACATCGGTATGCGTCAGAAAGTCACCTTGAACATCGGTCAATCATATAGCAGTAGCAACTCGACGGCTAATTAAATTGACTAATACTAGTAATGTGTATAAACAGGAGAAAGCATGTACCCATCACCACGCTTGGTTTGAACGAGGCATGGTTTACAATATATTTCCCGCCATAATTATTGTTGAAAGTCAAGGGCATAGTCACGTGAACAAGCGGAGCTGTGCATAGATATTTCATCATCTAAAAATAGCGTTTTCATACGATTTTTTAAATCAATTAAACGACCTTGTTCTCTCTATTAAGTTTTATAAAGGTTGCCAGACAGCAGAGTTTCCCTTTCGTTGTCTCTTTGTTTAGCTTCGTGTAAGAAAGAAATACATGTAGTTTGATTAATCACGCTATTATGCATGAGTGATCCACACACATTATTGTTGCAGGTGTTTTGTTTCGTATTAAGGAGGAATTTATATTTTCCCGCCGCTGATCAGAGTTTGCCAATGGAAAACGGTTTTATTTTATTCCAGCGCCAATATTCATAAATCATTTTTTTAAACTGATTTGCATACCGGGAAAATACAGAGGGAGCAAATCTATAGGTACTAGTAAACTGATCATCGATATTCATAGATGCTGGTAGAAACCCATTCGTCTGTGGGCGACATTTTACTGTTCATTTTGAAATAAAAGTGAGTTCCAAATTTAGTCAGAGCAGCAATAATCTATGTTGAGTTACAAATCGTCGCATCATTCTGAATACCAATAACTTCGACTGAAATAAATGAGTCCGTATAATAATTTATGCTGGTAGTGAAGACGAAATATATTTTGATATTTTAAGTCGTATAATGGTACAAGTAAAATCCTGTACTCGCAAGTCTAGCCGTCTAGTAATGATGCAATATCTCGTGCATGCTTCGGAACCAGTCTCTGTGACATGACAGTACAGAGGCCTTGGTATTAAATATTAAATTCAGGTATTCATGATGTATTCATTAACAATAACAACATGCGTAGGCCTACATGAAATAATACAATAATTAGCTTATTTATAGTAGTACTGGTTTATGAGCCTTTATGTAAAGAAAGAAAGGGGGAAACAAGGAATTCGCCCACATGTATTTTCAATAACCCGATACATTACTTTCGTTCATAAAGTGCATTCAACTTCTATGAACCGTGAGGTGGGGCAGGCATTATCTCGTCTAGTTAATCCACTCTACTACGTGTGGGAAGTTCTTCTTGGTGAAAGTGAACGATTTCCGCCTTTCAGTTACGTGTTTGATATGTTTAATAAAAATTATCAAATACAAATAGCATGGAGGATTGATATTGCATCGACAGAAAGGTAGTGTTGTATGATCACTCTCGGGGGTTTCATTAGAAACATTATCACAAAACCTGAAAACTTAAATCTCTCTCTCTCTGTTCACATTTTCCTGTCACTGCAGGTACGATGGTAATTTTCCCTATTCGCTTCAGAGGACAATCTTCTTTATTCACAAACTAATAAGTTGGTGAAATGAAAGTTTGTAATAAAACCCCCCAAAAAAGGAAATTTACTGGGATAACGGTAAATACCTAAATCGGACAGAACTTCTTGTTGCAACATCCAGGTCTATAGCGCAATTGACACTAGTGCAAAGTGTGTATGGTTATTTTTCACAAATCAATAAAGCTATATAGATCCACTCTCCAATATTCACGGCATGATGTCAAAACTCATGTCTCTCTACTATATCGACATTCAATAAACCGCTTCGGTAATGTATGCAAATTTTATACATACCTTTCAAACAAAGGTTGTTCTTGACAACCTGAAAGCTTGCCGGACATAGCAAAAGATAATGTATGCAAACTGGTTTCCAAGCATTGAGGCTCATTTATAAAAAGCAGGTTAATGGAATAGCTCGTCACTAGGTGCTCAGAGAATTATGTGCATAAATTTTATACATTACGGAAGCGGTCTATTCAACACCTAATGGAAATATTTATATCACGAGTCACGATTCATATGTTTGCACTATGCAGGCATGTGTGTATGCAATTACTGTAATTCAATCGCAAACTCCACCCGACCCTACCAACATGAATATTTCGATAATTTAAAAAAGATGAAAATGATTGGAAATGCAACTTTCGGAAAATTAAAAATAAACTCAATGAAACAGCTGAAATAAATCAAATAACATTTCGAACAAATAAATAAAATTATAACATCAAATTATAATATTTCGAGAGCTATAAATATGCCGTGTCTCTAAAACTGAAAGGACCTTTTGAAGTACAATAGGAAGTTTCCGTGTTTTATACCAACAAAAATATATTGATATATTGATATAGATCTATATATGTACAATGTATATGCATGTATATAGTCAAAATTACAGTACGGTACTCAAACTGCACTGTACATAAGCCCTTGACTTTACTAATAAAAACAGAATTATAAAAAAACTTGAGCAAGCAAGCTGCACTCGGTGCGGCGCGCCAAATATACGGATTTCCCGCGCTTGAATGCATGACGTACAGAATGTAAAAAAAATGCTCGTCATTGACAAAGAATGGACTAAACAAAAATATGCCATACACAAAAGACTGTGTGTACACAGTGCGGAGAGGCTCTCCTAGCTATGTGTTTTCCACGCAAGGACAGTTATATGTGCCTTCCATCTCGGCTCGATTAGCTCAAATGGTAGCATCATTATTTTGTACTGAAAATAGCTAAATCCATATTTAAGAAAGAACTAAAGGCCATATAGCACACAGGCCTACACAGTGTAAAAACTTCTCAACAACATGTATAAATCAACTAATCTTATATATAAAAAAAAAGTCATATGTTTTGTTTTCTTCGTCCAGTTAAGAGTAACAAACAGAAGGCATGCCTATAATTTATGCCTCTATAATGGTTTTATCATATTTGAAAAGATCATAAAATGATAAGGTTAATACAGTAATACATTGACAAAATCCACAAATAAACAGAGAGAGAGAGAGAGAAAAAAAATACTAGTACCTCATTAAACTAAAGTCCTCTCAGATCAGTTATGAGCTTTTAAAATCCCATAAACCTGTCCTCCCAGAAAATAATGTTTTCGGGATGATGATATATTATGTCTTTTAATGATGCAGTCAGGACATGAGTTTACATGGTATTTAGATGATTTGAATAAAAGCAGAAAAATGAGAGAAACAAGATTTCTAAGTGAAAGTTTGAGCAAAATCCATTAAGAAATTTTGAAGTTGTAATCAATCGAACACAAATTGGCAATTCCGTGTCTTATATCTTGACAGCTCCTCTCTCTGTCTCCCATTTGCCTTATACAGAAAATTTCATAGATTTTCATTTTTCTCAGTTATTGATAAAGGAATAGATTGGTTTCATATACAGTACGATGTATGTAAAAACATATTTGTAATGATCATATAGGGTGTATGCATGATTAAATATTTTCTTTAGTGAAAATGGAAATTTCGAATATCTCAGGGCAAATGGGAGAGGACCTCGCAATACCTTACCGAGTTGCTAATTTGAGTTTGATTGATTACATCTTTAAAAATCATAACTTTCTTATTTCTTATCCGAGTTTGATCAAACTTCATTGATCTGTTTCTTTAATTGCTCTGCTTCTTTTCAAACAAACTTGATATCAGGATGCACTTCCCCTTTAACCTTAACAGTCTAAAACTAAAAACATGAGGGCATTGTACTTTTAACGATAACTTATCTTCCATTTCTCTAATGAAGCACTCAATGTGGTATCACTGCAACCACGTGATATGAAAGCATCATACAGGATGCTGTGCTCTCTTTCACAAGAGGATGATGCAATCTTGAGTATAGTCATTCACTGCCATGGTGATTCACTTATTTCCTTCTTATTCACAATACATGTACCTCTCGTACGAGAAAATAGCAATTAAATCAGTAACCGGTAAAATAATTATATTTTATTAACATTCTAGTATCATTCTGATTTCCAATGTGTTCTTTCATAACATGAATTGCAATCATCATTTAGGAGCGGATCCAGGGGGAGGCCGAATCGGCCGCCCCCCCCCCCCTTTTGAAACCCAACTGGCATACCTTAAGTACACAATACAGAAAAATGCCTCCTTTATTGTTTACTTTTCCGGCTCTGTGCCCCCTCTTTTACAAAATCCTGGATCCGCCCCTGATCATCATTACCATCCTCACCATCACAATTATCAGGAATCATCAACAAAAAAATCACACGATACTATCACCATCATCATCACCACCATCATCACTTTCTCCATCCTCCTCCTCCTTCTCATTTATCCATCATCCTCCTCACCACCAACAATACCATTACCATCATCATTATCACCATCATTATTATACCCATCATCACCATCGTCAACATCCTCATCATAATTAAAATCTCCATCACCATATTGTCATCATCATCCTCAACACCACCACCATCAATCATCCACATATTTTCATCATCACTATCATCATCACCATTTCCATCATCGTCATCATTATTACAATCATAATAATCGTCATCATCGTCATCATCCATAATAAAACTGCGATAACCAATTATCAGTTATCACCAAGTGACCAACAATTAAGCTTTCGATTTTCGTCATAACTAGATCATATAAGTTGTCATTCCCATCTTACCTAGGCACAGAATAGCCATCAATCTAACGAAGCTATCTGGCGGAGGACATTCTTCGGTAGGATAAAAAGGTTGCACCACGTAGAATGCAAAAGTAAGAGCTACGATGGTCTGTCCCGTCGGGTTGATGATGATCAAGGTCACCCATAGCAGCAAGAAGGCTGGAAGATCACCAAAGCTCGCCATGATATAGGCATACTCCCCACCGCTCTTGGGAATGGTGGTACCCAACTCCGCAAAGCATAGGGCACCGATAAGGGAGAATATACCAGACACCACCCATACTACCATGGACATTCCGACAGACCCGGCATTGTCGAGTACGCTCTTGGGTGAGAGAAAGATCCCAGAACCGACAATACAGCCGACAATGATTGTACTGCTGCTGAAAAGACCAATCTCAGGTTTTAAAGCAATGCGGCTGTCGTTACTCGAGTCCCCGATACTCTCGGTGCGATCACCCTTGCTGTCTGGTTCTCTTCCCGGCTGCGACACAGCTGTTTGTGGGACATCGCCTCCTCCAGTTTGATCACCTTCAAAAACCATGTCGTCAAATGTCACTAAACAAGTTATTACAAATACAGGAGATGATCTCGAAAACTGTGTATGATTTTGAGTATGAATCTAGGATGAATGTGTTCAAGTTTACAAGGTTGTCTTATCTCTCGTGAGACAAACAAAATCGGCCAGTGAGGAAAGCATGAATGAAGCCACGTGGATGGGCGCGCGTATAAAGTACTATGTCAACAAATCTCCGTATACGTACATGGCGCGGAATTCTAGATGCATTCTGTTGCGCTTTTGTCCGTAAGCTGTAGCCTTGGTAACCAGTCGTTTGTTGTTGTTTTTTGAACGACATTTAAAACATAATAATTAATACACATTTTTTTTAAACTGAAAATCTGACAAAAGGAAAGAAACTGTGATCTTACACATCACCAAAGTAAGTGGGCAAGTCTATATACTCATTTCAAATACCCAAACTAGAAAGACAAAGGTCGGTAAGCTACGTTAGTCTAATCAGGGAAATGTAACTATATATAAGACATTTCCCCGAGGTCTGATCATCAAAAGTTTCTGTTTCAGCTAACGTGCTGTTTTAATATATAATAATAATAACAACAATAATGATAATAATAATAATAATAATAATAATAATTTTGTTTACCCAGGGAAGCCTCATCAGCATCAATGCTGTTCTTCCTGAGGGCCCTGCAATTATTATTACCCCATGCAGCAATTGCCAGGTCCCCATTTACACCTGGGTTGCCGAGGAACAAATAATATGGTAAAACATCTTGTCCCGAGGATGTATACGCACCCAGCGAGGATCGAACTCAAGACCTCAAGAGGCAAAAACTTGAGCCTTCATCAATATAGGCCTACCACGGCTCCCATTTTTTTCAACAGATGTATTTTTAAAGCCTTCAAATAGACCGCTTCGGTAATGTATGCAAATGTTATGCATACCTTTCAAACAAAGGATGTTCTTGACAACCTGAGAGCTTGCCGGAGGCTTGCCGGACATAGCAACAAATAATGTATGCAAACTGGATTCCAAGCATTGAGGCTCATTTATGAAAAGCAGGTTAATGGAATAGCTCGTCACTAGAGAATATATGTGCATAAAATAGAAGCGGTCTATTTTAAGCCAGGTAGCATTACTTGATTACACTTTGTTCGTGTTGAGTTTCTTTTCATTTGTTTTGATTTATTGTTACGGTTAATTTTTTTGTGTGTGGAGGGGGGGGGGGGGTGCATCTCCGAGACCAACGTCTTTTATTCAACTCTTCATGACCTTCAGTTATTCGACAGCTAAACAATCACGACAAAGTCATGGCCATGAAACAATGCAATCTTGAAACAGTTTAATGCATAGTTTAAAAACACTTCCGAGCAAACAGTATACATCAGGTTAATGACTTTGACTTCTTAACCTTGGATATGATGGAAATAATAGTGAAAGTGCATGGTACATGACTGTACTGGTGACCAGACAGAGACTGTATAAATGGCAGAGGGCTTTTCCATAAATCTAACTTTGGCCTTATGGAGCGAACTTACTTACGCCGGGGTTATTTTGACACCCCCCCCCCCCCCCCCCCATCCTGAAGATAGACTTGATGCCCTTGAGTGTGTACATTGTAGCCAAAAAGTTATCCCAACGAACGCACTGCATGACAAGAGTCTGCTGGGAGTCCTTTTGACTACTGGCAGTAGAATTACTTGAAAATTTCATTACAAGCGCAATGGCAGCATATATACACAGACAATTTTTAAGTATGTACCTTTCCCTCCTCATTTCTCATAATCTTAATTATCGGTCGGACGCTCGGATCAGTTACTGGAAAGGCGCTTTATATGACTGTATTCCAATCACTGCCATTACTATATACTATTGTAATATTTTCAATCAATATCATTATTATCTTCATTATCATCATTATATGATAATCATACTAAACCAAACCAATATGAACATGGTTTGGCATCATAGAATCATTGAACCAAACTAAATAAACGTGGCTTGCCATCATGCAGAATCATTAATAATAAAAATAGGTTTTCCCAGTCAAATTCGCAAAATTAGCTTTCAAATTCATTTTCAAACGCTCGTATTCTTGCGATTTGCTCGATCCGTTCACTCCTTTGGTTCATTATTAGTTTTCAGCCGTTCAAATTCATTTTCCAGCGTCGAAAAATGTGCTTCCAACATCCAAATAATTTATCTAAGTTCAATTCAAAGAGGCCAAAGCGTCATTCAAATTCATTTTATACGACGACTTGGGTGCGGAATCTTGATCGAGTTTTGCTGTCAAGTTAGCAGTATGCATTCATTCATTTTCAAACATGTACAAGAACTATACAGAGTAGCCGCGGGGCTTTGCCCTTTTTAAAAAAAAATGAATCTAACTTCTCCAATTGTGTCGTCATTTAAGCATTCTAATGTTTTTATATAATATGTAATTTGTTGTTGCAAAATGATGAAGTCATATCTAATGATATGGTAATGATATGGTGTTAAAACGAATTATTGGACTATCCTTAAATTGTTTCAAATGACATGTGTACAGCATATTCAACGTAGCCTTTCACATATGGTCTGTTTTTTAATTTGTCTAATCTTATTTTTTCAGTTGACCATTCGCTTTGTTATTATTATTTTTTTTATAATTACAGGGACCCAAAATAGGAGGGGTGCTAACGGGGCTCAAGCATCCTCACTTCACAGGCAGAAATCGTTCCACGGCGCTTGCATTTGTTTATTAACTTAGTTATGTTTCATGATTTTACATTTTTAAAGAGTAATTTCATTTTTCATCAGGCATTATCATTTATTCCTGATTTATGACACTGCATGCAAGAACACGTCATATTGTTTCTAAATCTTATTATCTTGTAAAAAAAATTTGAAAATTCGAAGGGAAGGAGTGCATTGTTAAAATCCATATAGCTGCTGCTTAAATCGCGAACATGCCTGCATGTCTGAAATCGAATAGACTGGTCCTGTAATGTATACAAATTTATGCACATTCTTCTCTGAGCACCATTATAGTGACGAGCTATTCCATTAACCTGCTTTTTACAAATGAGCCTCAATGCTTGGAATCCAGTTTGCATACATTCCTTGTTGCTGTGTCCGGCAAGCCTCGGGCAAGCTTTCAGGTTGTCAAGAACAACTTTTGTTTGAAAGGTATGTATAAAATTTTAATTTTAAAATTAACATTTTAAATCATTAATTTCCCAAATTAATGTTCGCGACCCGAAGCTCCCGTAAATTTGAATGCTCACGAGGTAAAATTCTAATTAGAATGATCATTCTATCAAAATGCATGATGAAAGTATGCGATCGCTTGCCCTAAAAATCAAATTGAATGCTCACTAACCCTTGAGGCAATCGAATATTGATCTTGATGAGCATTCAAATTCAAATGAAATAGAGCGACTGTGTATCAATTTGGCTGTTTTGATTGACCGGGAAAACCTATAATAATGCTTATAACTTTTTTTCCTTATTAGCGCCTTAATTACCAACTGCAAAGTAACCGACCAAAGTGCTTACAGCATTATTACCCCGGTCACTGGATTCAATCGCGATTTTGCATATTACCATACTATAGATTTTTATGAACATTTACCCCGGTCACTGGATTCAATCGCGATTTTGCATATTACCATACTATAGATTTTTATGAACATGAACTAATATAAACCATAATATGAACATTGCTTGACCTCAGAGAATCATAGAACCAAACTAATATGAACATGGCTTGCGCGTCATCAAATAGAATCACTGAACCAAAAGGCTAATATGAACATGGCAGCATGGCTTGACCAGAGAGAATCCGAAATATGAACATGACTTGACCAGAGAGAATCATTGAACCAAACTAATATGAACATGGCTTGACCAGAGAGAATCACTGAACCAAATTAATATGAACATGGCTTGACCAGAGAGAATCATTGAACCAAACTAATATGAACATGGCTTTGCCACAGAGAATAAACCAACATGGTTTCATTTGCCAATTTGCCATCATAGAATCATTGATCCATATACTAATATGAACATGGCTTTTTCATCATTGAGAATCCGATGCTGAATCAAATAAAATATGAAAATGGTTGGTCATCGGAGAATCATAGCGAACAAAACGAACACGGCTTGAACATCAGAGAATCATAATAAACGAATTCAATATGAACACGGCTTGGCCAAAATGAAATCATACCGAACGAAATCAAATATGAAAACGGCTTGGCCATCATGATCATCACAATACTGAACCACACCAAACGTTTGTCGAGACAAAAACTATAATTAATTGAACCATATATAATTATATATGAACAACCTTTGTCATGACAGGCATATTGAACAAAACTGATAGAAATGGCTTTGTAGTAACAAGAATAGAAGTCGATAATATTACTGGATTTAAACATCGTGAACATGACTTGGCCATGATGATAATTAAACTGCCTAAAATACCCATTGATCTCTACGTAAAGAAATCTTTTTCCGTAGAGATCAGTGACAATACCCGATGCATGGCTTTGTCAGGACGAGAATCATTCTGATACAAACGGATAATTGCAGTGAGCCCTCTATTGAGCAAATACTAGAAGTCTTGCTATTCAATCCTCGCTGCCAATGCTCGCGGCTCATCCGTTATTCCAAGAAACGACTAATCACTATCCAAAATCACAACATACTAGTATTAGTTCCTCGAGATATTAAGCAAAATGTCAAGCAATTTAATACCTAATTAAAATCTACATTTTCTTGACAAAAATAAGCTGTTATCTGTGCAAAATCATTATTTTGTTGAACTACTATACCATGACTACTGGCAGCCTATAGACCATTGGTCTATGGCATAGACCGGAGTCTAGCACGTAGAAGATTATGAATGAAATATTGTGGTGACGTCAAAGTACGTCACAATCGTTGTAGCCATATGGTTAAAGCGAATTTCTGTGAATTAGGTCGGTCAGTCTTCTAGTGTGTTTGGAAGTGGACATCATGCATGGATATTATATGCATAAAGCGATGCCTATTGCATTGCGGAAATAATACACACATAAATGGAAGAGCACTTTTGCACATCAACATCATAACTCTATACCGGATTTTGAAAATATGGATACAGGAGGAAGAACTTGGGGAAATTATTAACTTGAAGGGAACACCAGCTCGATTTCCCAGTTTTTTCTTTGCTCACTATTCAAGTCCAAGGTTTGCCCTACATGAATACCACGTATTACGGGATTGTATTATGGAAAGATGAACATAACTTGACATAAAATCCTCATTTTATTTGATTTTTGTGATCCAATTCCAAGCTGTAGGAGGGCTATCAACCGATTTGTAACCGTCTTTGTATTTTGATATCAAGTTTGTCGCGGCCTCACAAACCATCTTGAGTCATAACCACTAGTCCACTACAATGATGATATATCTTTATGATGCTTGTGTCTGCTTGTTAGCCTTCAGAATGGAGATTAAGCTTGTCAGTGCAATACGACCAGGGTGTGGGTGTATACGTACAATGTAGAGTATGTCAGATGGACTGCTTGACAACAAAGTAATTTGAAGAACAAGCCTTGGTCACAGTGCAAGCGATCCATCTTTATCATTCATGAATAGCTAATAATTAGAGTCTTTATTGACTTTATAATA
>CM046845.1:15313042-15415542 GCA_025618425.1 Heliocidaris tuberculata | reverse complement strand
CATCTTTACAGGGTCCAAACATATTCGTGTGAATTAACTTCTCGAAAATATCGATTATTTCAGTATAGAACTGACAGTGAGTTTCTGTTTCTTTATAATGAAAATCCATATGTGGTTGTTTTGACCTTGTTTTACGACCAAAGAATGGCGTTATAACGCTTACATGACTATACTGATGAGAAATTAGAAAGGGATCAAAGTATCAGCAATGGCGGTAAAGCAAAACTAAGTACATGAGTCTGTACTGTAGTCTCCATTCAAGTTCATCTTACCACGTACAAATTCAAAATAGTCTCTAAGTAATTAATCGAGGCTTGCATGTAATGATTACTGGACTTTGACAACCGAATAAATCGAGTTGGTAGTATACAATGTTCTCCTTCTGCACGTCATATATTGTTCATGCTTGATATGTCACACTTTAGAGAAACAGTGTCAGTTACGACCAAGTCATGAACAGTATATCTTCACGTTAGGCTTCCAAGAATAGAATCGCATATATGAATTTTCCAATTAGTGGAAATGGATAGTGATTTCTGATGACTATCATTAAGGTGGTAGCTATAGGGGACACAGGAGGGCACGTGACCCCATCAAATGATAAGAAAAGAGAAAGGGAAAAGGAAAGGAAGACGGTTAAAAGAAAGATGACAGAAGATGATAGGACCCTCCCACTCTTCTCCCTGAACAGTGGTTTGTTAATTCTCATTTTATCCATCCAGTAAGACCGGAACCCATCCCCCCGATACCAGTGCCCCCTCAACAGTTGGACACACGCTATATACGCTACTGACTATATACCACTACATAATTATTTCTCGAAAATTCCCACCCTATATATTGTAGTGATTTTAGGAACGACCCAATGTCAGTGCAAGTTACAGTTTCCCCAGTGCAACCATTTATCATGCTGTATATGCAGTCTAATATTGCTTGCTCGACATATTTTCTTTTGACTGAACCAATAGTATGCTAAATGCTACTCCCGTGACTCCTGACAAGCAAATTATTAATATAACTAACGTTCGTATTATGGCCAAAATCGCGCGGTATTGACACCTGGCCCTCTTGAATCGAACTTCTATTATGTCAGCTACATGTATAGTCATGACAGTTGAAAGAACGAAATGGTCCTATGCATGCGAACAAAGAATCAGGGGGTATACGACTTCGATTTATGAAAAGAGGAGAAAGATCATTCAAATTCCTTTTTGGATCTACCTTATGAACATCCTATTCAAATTCACACAACCAAGGAAATCAAATACTCTGCACAAATTATTGAGTTGAATTATGATTATGTACTTCATTGTCAAGAACTCACAACCATGAAACGCGCGCCAAAAAAAAAACAAACAAACAAACAAACGAACAAAAAAAATTCTCACGCGGAAATACATTGTGAATAATATTGTTAATCTCTGGGTATCTCCTTAGTATACTGTATGTATTTATCTATTTGAATTTGAAATCCATGCACTACGTACAAATTAATCAAAATTAAAAATGAAAGAAGACAAAAGCTATACAGTGCGTCCCCCAAAAGTTAACAGGTGGAAAAAGTCTCCCAAAATTAATATTTCAAAATATTTGTATGAAATATTCATACCTGTGGATGACTTAGTGTCTCTTCTTTCGAATGACATAAAAAAATCTGGCAATATCATAAGCTCGAGAGAGCAAAAGCGACTTTTTGAAAGGGTTCGAAATCCAGACTTGACAAGAATTAGTATTTTGTTCTGGCTGATATTAACAAATTTGAGAACCCTTAATTCAAAGTTGACAGTTGGAAAAAGTCTCCCCAAATGAACATTTAAATATTTGTTTATGAAATGTGCATACCTACGGATATCTTAGGGTCTCTCCTATCAAATGACACCTGGGTGCCGTTGCATAAAGACTTACTATTATAGTAACTTTGCCATCAATGGTAACTACCATGGTAACGTTGCTCAAGAACCAATCAAAATCCAGTATTCCATGAAAAGTTACTATAATAGCAAAATTACTATAATAGCAAGTTTTATGCAACGGCACCCAGAACATCTAACGATATTATTTTCACGCTTGAGTGAGCAAAGAGCTCTTGTTGTGGAATGGTACAAAATCCATGGCTGACAACAATTTGGATTTGTTCTGGTATGGTATCAGCAAAGTTGAGAGTCTTGAAAAGGCTAGAAACTTTCATATTCTGATTATTAAAAAAGGCAATTTAAAGAATAGGCCTTGTTTTCTGCATTTCCTGACATATCCCATAAAAACTTTATGGTTGAATGAGAAAGCCAGATTGAGTTAAAACCTTGCCACTAATATTTCCAAAACACTCAATAAAGTAGTTAATTGCTCACTGAAGCATAACAATATTGATGAGATATGTATTAAAGGACATACAATAAAGAGAACATGTTCTTTCATGTTCTGTCTATCATTGATCCAAATATGAAGATTTTTAAGCCTTTTTAGGTAAGATGTTGGTCATTTGTAATGGAAAATAAATGATTAAACAAAATTATGAAACTGTTAAATAAAATGACTTGTCTTGGTCTTTTGAAAGATATTATTAATCATTTACATGGTTATTTACCTTTGTTAAAATGGTATGCATGCACAGAATGATGTTAAACATGTCTATTGTGAACAAAATATTTCCATTCATGTGGATGCCATGAACATCCATGCAAGTGACAAAATGGAAGAAAGGGACCCATGACATGCTCTACAAAAATCCTTATTATTGGTGAATACTGGACCAAATTGGATGGGGGTTTTCACTTACTGGCAGAGAAATAGTTAGTTTCATAATCTGGTATGACTTTTCATGAAAAATAATGAAGGGTGTTTTGGACCAGCATAATACTTATAAAATGACGAGAACCTGTTTAAAATAATTTCGAGACAATGAAATGTATTCTTACAAGATCAATGCCACTTTCATCTTGTTACTATATGCCTACATTCTATCTATACCATATAATTTTCTGGCATATAACGTTTAAAAGTTCCACGAGGAAAATATAAAATACAAATATAATATGTAAAATACATAAGATACAAACAAAATAAATCGCTCCGTTAGTCTAACCAAGGAGGTAATATATATATATATATATATATATATATATATATATATCACAAAATGTTTACAGGAACTAAGTTCCGACAAAATGCATGCAGTGTTAAAGATATGTAGAAAATATTGCTAGAAATAATACTCCGATCAGAGTCCTGATCAGATTTAATTTTTCGACCTTTTGTTTCAGATCATCTTCAGGAACTAAAACATAGTGAACATGAACTGTGTGTGTGTGTGTATATATATATATATATATATATATATATATATATATATATATATATATATATATATAGTCTGGAAGTTTGACATCAAGTGAACTTAATCAGATAAATTACAAACAGAAAAGGAATGAGATTAAATGTTACAAAGGAGAGTGATTGAGAACTTAGTATACCAACAACAAGAGGAATGTTAAATGGGATAAACAAATTGATTACAGTAAGAATGTTGATTAGGGGATAAATACATTGTATACAAAGGGAAAGTAAAAGACAATCTAATTGTAAAGGGTATACTAGTGAAAAGGAGGTTGCAGAAGTTCAAGTAGTTGAAAAGCACTATACATTCATATCTTCTGTGGTAATAATGGATTCTGCAGAAAATAAAGTTCACAACATCGTATTATACGATGTTGTGAAATTTTATTTTTACATATAAATTTTTACATATAAATGTGTGTGTGTGTGTGTGTGTGTGTGTATATATATATATATATATATATATATATATATATATATATATATATATATATATATATATATATAGTAATACTAATCCTAAGATTGTGTCTTCTGATTGTATATAGCGAAAAAGAAAAATAAGCTTACAATTCACTTTCGTATTTGGAGATTTAATTATGATCTTGGTGGCTGCCTGCATCTTCACAAGTATTATGTTATATTGAACATTATGCTGCTCCCCTCTCTCTCTCTCTCTCTCTCTTGAATTTTTGTTTTGTTTGTTTGTTGTTGATTTTAATTAGATAATTATTATTGATTGCTATATCTTAATCATTTGTAATCACATTCCCCTATGTTCGTATTTTGCAAATAAATACTAAAAGAGAGAGAGGAAAAAAAAAACCTCTTCATAAAACAAACACAGATTTACAGAACTGTTCACTAATGTCTGTTGCACACAAAGCGCTAAGCCCATCGCACACTCTACGATCCACTGCGATCCAATTTCGGAAATAAATTGCATGCAGTAGCATCAGATATTGGCATTTTAATCAATAAAATATACCTGATTCAGGTTCTAAACAATAACATGAATACTAAACAAAGGGTTTTGGTGCGCAGTCAGCCTTTTACCCGGAATAAGAGCAAAATCAGTTTCAAATCGTATAGACAATCGTAGGACTGCTCTGACGTCACTACGACTGGGAGCCGATTTGGCCTATCCACCTACTAGGAGTTCGCAATTGCCTGTATTTTCGATTTTGTTATCTATATGACTGTTCAGAACCTCAGTGAAAAATTTGTATGTGTTTAAATGTTTATATCAAATGCTATTCCATTTTCTTCCGAAATCGGATCTCAGACGGGTATAGTGTGAGGTGGTCTTTGACGCATCATGTGAGAGTGATATCGTACAAAATGTGATTACACAGTGAACTGTGCATAATTATTGCTTAAATTACTGGCGTACAATATGGGCTAATTGCCTTAATCATGTTCATAGGCTCGATAACACAGTAAAAACGCTGTTTAAAAAGTTGTTTAAAACTTATACAACCTTGGGGTGTTTCATAAAGCTGTCCGTAAACATGGTTAAGTTACGCATGACTTTACGAACGACTTGAATATGAAGTGCCAAATAGAATGCCCAAAGTTTTTCCTGATGTTTTAACAAAGTGTGACTGTATTTCCAATAACCTCAATTAAATTATGGCAAAAAATATACTTTGCATCAAAATGGTTGTTATAATAAGAATGTTAATCTACATATGCAAAGTTCAACTTTAGTTGATGGGAGTTGAAAATGATTGAGCATCCCATTTGGCTTGTCATATTTAACTCATTCGTAAAAAAAAAAAAAAGGCATGCGTAACTTTACGAACAGCTTTATAAAACACCCCCCCCCCCCCCCAGTTTAATATTTACACAAACTGTTTACAATATGAACTGTACAGCGGGTTTTTCAGTTCATATTGTAAACAACTGTTTGCATTTTTTTCCTCTGTGTAGCGCAAGTAATAACGCAATGGAAATGGTGACTCCTCGTGTGCAGCAAGTATCATTATCATGGGATCTAATGAGTGACCCAGAATGCCCATAGATCGTCACCGATCTTAGTCATCTCGATACATATATCTTCTGTGCATGGTAAGAGGCGCCATTTTCTTTTGGTGTACGCCACCGTCTTGGCACAAAGCCTATATCTTGCCCTGTTTCTTAAAGCCCCTTTCACAATTGGTCTGCGACCGTTTGCGACCATTTGGTCGCACGACAGGCTGCAACAGGCTTCAATCGCCATCAATCTCATCAGGTCGCAGAAAGGCATTCACAAATGCAACAGCGGTCGTAAAACAAAAGCGACTAGAAGAGACCGTTGCACGAGTAAGTCGCATTTGCTCGCATATGCTCGTGCGAGTGGTCTTGCGTTCACATGCGAGTGTTGCACGAGTGATTGCGAGTGGCTTGACGCCAATCACAATAGTCGCACGATCGATTGCATGGTCGTGCGAGTGGATGTGAGACCATGCGATCGCTCGTGCGATTGAATGAGACCGGTGCAAGTGGTCGTGAGAGTATTCGTGCGAGTGGCGTGGGGTATAAAAACCCCCTCGACAATTGACCGGTAGTCAGTTTCAAGTTGGCCTTCTTAATAGTCAAGATGCCAAAGAAGAAAGTTACAAAGAAGAGAAAGTTGTTAGAGGAGGGCCCTGTTGCAGAGGATCATCTCCATAGTCCCCCTATATATACCCCCGAGGAATAGTCGCATACAGTCTCATACAGTCGTGCAACGGTAGTACAACGTTGTAAGATGTGCTGCGATCGGTCGTGCAACAGTCTCATGGTCTTAGCACAATCGCACCCATTCGCAAGACTGGTCGCTATAGGTCGATAGCGCACGTGCGAGTGTTGCACCACCTCCAGCCCACCCACTGCGACTATTGAGTCGTGCGAACTCTCGTATCTAATCGTGCAACGTCGTGCAACACTCATACGATAATCGCACGACTGGTCGTACGACCTAATGCGAGTGAATCGATCGCATCTGGTCGTGTCTGGATTTTGAGCATGTTCAAAGTTCAGATGCGACCAGTCACGACAGCCTCAGGTTCGTGCGACCGCCTGCAACGACTGCGAGTGGTCGCAAGACACCAAGCGATCGGTCGTGCAACACCCCGAAAAATCTGTTGCAGGCGGTCGCAAACTGGTCGCAGACCAATTGTGAAAGGGGCTTAAGTTACATAATCATTATTGATTGAGCGCAGACATCCTTTTAACACAGCAAGGACCAGCTCCAAGCGAACAATACAGTTACTCCTGTTTACGCTCTGGAATGCGTTCATTAAAGGAACGGCTTCGTTTACTTTTGTCACTTTGCCTTTCGGAGAAAAATCATCAGAGAGTCGAACAAACCTATATCAGCAAGAATTCGCCCGGACAAGTCTCACACAAGATTATTACGCTATAAGAGGCGCTTGCAGCGGCTTATGTCCTCATTGCCTGACGAAGACTAGCAGATAGCGGTCGAAACGTCGCAACTCTCGTTTGCTCTCTTCGTGTGACAACTGATGAATCTTTCTCTTAAGATTATTAAAGTTTTTAAATTTCATTCATACTTCTGGTACAAAAGTTGCTCATGACGACCCTAAAGTTTGCAATATTTTGCCGACATAAATATAGCAACACTTCATGTATGAATGGTGATTGTATTTAACCAAACATCCTTTATCTCCAACGTTCTAGTTCTTCGATGAATAATCGAAGAGATGATAAACAGGCGCAAAAGCCAAATAAAAAGTAAAATATAACGCTTTTTGGTCGTGATGTGAATTAGAGATTTATGTTTACGCATCAACCTCAACGGCGGGAGTTGTGGGCTTTCGAATTTCGAAATTACCCTATTCGGGCAACCATCACATCATATTCGGGCAGAAGGATGGTCGTTATGGAAGTTTCATTATTTTCATAACTTATATATTATCTCTTGTTGCTGTATATAATAAAATATCAACATTTGTTCCCTTGCATAAAAATCTAGTAACTGGCCAGCTGATATTCGGACAGTAATATGAGCCCCCCCCCCCCCCCCCCGCCCGTGAAATTGTGTCAGTAGTACGCCTGACTTGTACGCATTTGACAAAATATCAACATTTATTATATTTTATATCAAATATATTAAATAATCATATTTATTAATCTGTAACTCTTGCTATTTCTGGAAATGGGCAATTCCAAGCTATTTTGTTACCACCATAAATCAGATATTTAGTATATCTGGGGCCTGTAACATGAAGAGATAAATCAATCTTACGATTGATATCAATCGTAAGTCTATGGCAAACCATGTACTGAAGAGTTACAATTGATTGTAAGATTGATTGTATCTCTTTATTTTACAGGTCCCTGATATCATATCCTACATCATAAAATTCTCGTGCAAGGATGTCTCACGTGACATAAAACACTTTTACCATGAAGAAAAAAAAATGAATATTGCGTGACGTCAGACCCCCGCATATTTTTCGCTATATACCACTATTTGACGTCATTTTTTTTTTTTTTTTTTTTTGCTTTGTTTTGTTTTGTTTTTGTTATTCTGGATATTTCGAAGCTATAGATATCGCGACATTGTATCGCGACAATATTTCTGCGTGAGTCTCTCAGTAATTTATGAAGGTCTAGCTTCTACATTTAATTTTTATTTTCCATCTATCTAGGCTTACTCTTGTAGGATATAAATCAAATATACCATGCACTCTTTTCGAGGCACCAGTTGAAATCATGGATTCTTCGGTGACTGTCATGGTTACAATTTTCTTCGGGGCTGCGCCCCTCAGAACATCACTCTAAAAACAAGTGTTAACATATGGATAACATATTTTTAACACTTCAACGCATTAATACATGTACTTTACAAATCATTTTTTTACCCTTGTCACCCCTGTCTGACCTCTGATTGGATAGTTGTCATGTGATATGTGGGGGTTTGGTCAGTGACTATTATTGTGGTCAGGTTTGGTCAAGATGGGACATAGCCTTGTAGAACTAGATTTGTAAAGTACATATATTAATGCGTTGAAGTGTTAAAAATATGTTATCCATATGTTAACACTTGTTTTTAGAGTGATAGTGCTATGCCAATCACCTCAGAGAATCAATAATTCAACTGGAGTCTCTCAATGAAAGATACATGTATATTTGATTATTGTATTAATTTGATAGCCCTACTAGAGCGTGAAGTGAAAATATAACACGTTTTAATGTCAATGCAGAACACAATAATTGGTAACGTATGGAACACCAAATTACCAAATACCTTGGACTTGTGTCAATGTTCTATTATGAACGACAGGTCACAGGTCTGTATAGAGAAGCCTTATATAATCACTGCATGCGAGAGTAATGAATGACACACAAACCACTATAGTTATCAGGGCTTGATCTTCATTTCAATTGCTCTATCATTTCCACTAATCTAGTAACCATTGTGTTAATTTATTTTTTTTTCTACGATAAGCTGTCTGTCTTTGGTGCAACAGTCCCGGGAAATTTTATACAGTACGTCCCAGAAAAAAACGAAACCCTAAAGCAAAGGGTTATTGTCACCACACTACGTGTTCTATGTCAATTATAATATTATCTATTTTCCATAAACTAGAAGTATATGCTTTTAAATGATACCGATGGCATCCATCCGTACATGCTTTACCGAGCAGCGACATGCAAAAACTCAGTTTTGCCGGATTTGGGGGAAAACTGTGAAAACGTTAGTACCAGGGGCGGATCCAAGATTTTGTATAAGGGGGGGGGGCACAAAATTGCAGGTTTGTCAACTTTTGGAAACTGCTTGGAGGGAGACCCGTATGTTTTTTTTTTGGTCTCGCCAGCTCTCGAAAAGTCGCTCAGTGGGGGCGGGGGGGGGGGTATGGGGTCCAGTTCCCCTCTATAATTATCTGACAAGCACCAAAAAAAAAAAATGTTCTGAAGGGGAGGAGGGCACAAACAAAAGGGGGTGCACGGGCCGGGTGTGCCCCCCCCCCCTAAATCCGCCACTGGTTAGTACCACATGGGATCATGACCCAAATGCAACATGACTTTTAAAACCCTATATGAGAAGACTATTTTAATCTGTTTCTGTCAATAATGAGGGTAAGGATAATGCCCTTATCATAAAATAAAGGATAGTCAATGTTGGGGGTAAAGAATGGGCATGTTTTGTATTGAAATGGTACCTGCAATCGAAATGAAAAGCATTTTTTTTTTGCATTTTTCTGAACTGAAATTTTCTTTTAAGAACAAAGTGGACAGAAGGTGATATTTTTCATAAAAGCAAAGTAAGTGACACTTTCCATTGTCATCAAATGAAAATATAAGGTAGAAAAGGCACAGAATGCAGAAAAAAACATCAAGGTTATGACAATTTCCCACCTCGGAGGGGCACCTTTTCCATCACATGAAGGGCACTTTTTCATCTTTTAAGGGATATGTACTGATTTGGGAAATTTTCAGGGCGTATATGCCCCGACCACCACTGGAAATTGGTATTGACCCGTGTTCTGTGAATTTTCTATAAATTTCTGATGCATGCCATCACACCAGGGAATTTCACATATCATAATTATTTTCGCATGTGATACTAACGTTTTCACGTTACCGTCGCAACCGAGTTTTCACATGCCATTTTCAAAATGCTGCTGCTCGGTAAAGCATGTACGGATATATGTCATCAAGGTATCATTTAAAAGCATAATACTTCTAATTTATGGAAAATAGATAGTTATTGTCATAGAGCACAGTGTTGTCACAATAACCCTTTGTTTTAGGGTTTCGTCTTTTTCTGGGACGCACTGTTTATCTGAATATGGTCCAACCAACGGATATACCTCGATAAACTGCATATAACCTTTCAGAACGAAACGGACGAGAAGAAATAATACTATTCCGTTAGAAGTTTTGATGCAAATTTACTGCAAGAAATCGGCATCACCTCTGGTGATTTTCTGGCGATTTTCCATTTTTCAGTATTAGCTGCATCATCCTTGTTTATTACGCTATCAAAATCATGTGAATATCATTCAAAAGATATGGCCTATCTACTCTACCGGTCATTAAAAAATATGATAAATTAGTTGCTGGTCGTAATGTCGGTTTAATTACGAGGTCAATTAATATTACAAAACATCACGCATCAAAACTGCCCTTTATTCCCATCAACAAATCTCATTTGTTCCTTTCTTTTTGGTGTGCTCTTTTTCTGGGGGAATTAAATATGATTTTGGGCCCAAACACTAGCTCTTTCTAAATAACAAGCTAAACAAAGCAAAAAACAAAAACAAAAACAAAAACAAAAACAAAACAAAACAAAACAAAACAAAACAAAACAAAACCATAAATAAATACAAAACAAATACAAAAACAAAAACAAAAACAAAAACATGCAAATACAAAACGTTTCTGGACATCATGAAGCATATCCGCGTTTCCGACAACTATTCATCAGATAATATTGATGAAAGTAGATCCTTATAATGCACAAAGCCAAGGGCATACTGCGGAGCAACTTCATAAAATATGGCACTTATTCTTTTGTTGTGAATTTGCCCGACAAAGCAACATACAACATTATTGCTACACACTGAAACCAAACTGACAAGCTCTGCGTACAAATTTTAGCTCTGAAATCCACATAGAAACTGGATCAAGGCATTCACGATCTATAAAGCAATTATAATCTTATTTGAGGAAGCAAGCCATGATTAATTGGTAAAACGAACACAATCACAGTGCTAGGTTCTATAAAAAGAAAAACATAATCTAGCTCACCCACAAGGCCTTTATATTCGTTAAAAAATATTATAAAACGGGTTCAAGAATGTAGCCATCCTATAACACCACGTGACCGTGCAAAAAAAAGTACTAACGCACGGCGAGGGGACTAACGCACGGCTAATCCGGATCAAACACTAAGATTGTAAGAAAACACTAAGATTGTAGACCCGTTTTAGGGCAATCCAACCTTGATAATAAGATGATTTGTGTGAAAGCAGAAAAATAAGAAAAACAGGATGGCGAAAGTTTGAAAGAAATCGGACAAGGAATAAGAAAGTTATGGATGTTTGAAAAATGAGATCACTACATCTATGCGAATCTCAAATTGGCAATTTGGTGAGTCAATTGTGACATTTTTGTGGACAACTCTCCCATTTGTCGTACACAAAAATATCATTAATTTGCGGTTTTCTTCGAGGCGCTTTTACCCTCGGGGCAGTACTCAAAATATATTGGAGATAGCATATTGTTATAGGTCCTCATGAACGAAAAGATCCTACTGAGTAATGCATTTTGAAAAAAAGTGACATTTTAGTCATTTTGTGTGTTAGAGCGAATGGGGGAGTTGTCCACAGCTACATCACAGTGACATTACCTATTCGGCCAATTTGAAATTCCCATAGGCATAGTGATTACAACTTTCAAAAATTCATAACTTTCTTATTGCTTCTCCGATTTCGTTCAAACTTTCACCAATCTGCTTCTCTGATTTTTCCTCTTTCTTTCAAAGCAACGTGCTATAAAGGTTGGATTTCCCTTTTTAATACATGGTTGTGAGTTCGTGCGTTAGGGCGATCCAGCAACACGCAGGTTTTTATCGTGGTGTCTAACACACTCGGCTACGCCTCGTGCGTTAGTACACCACGATAAAAACCTTTGTGTTGCCAGATCGCACTAACGCACTCCCAACCATAGTAATCTACAAATCCAACTAGCATGACTAGTGCAAATATCATCCAGTAAATGGCTATCAAGTATGAACCGTATAATGACGTACGTGGGTATTCAATGTACTTATAATTTTGTAATATGATAAAAATCTATTATGGTAATTGCCATTGGCATCAATTTCCGTTGAGCATGGGTGATTTTCATGAAGAAAGTATTGCTTGTTCGTTATACATAATTTAAGAGGTGAAAATACGCACTCAACGATAGACAAAAGGAAAATCTGATCAAACAATAACTATCAGAATTCTGAAATTTCTAATAAAACCATTGTAGTTTCATTAGAAATGTCCCCTTTATATATTATATACATGTAATAAAGGAAATAGTGTTTACAAATAATCAAACTTTATTCCTGTTACTTTACGATGGTCTAAGGAAAGTGAGCTAATTCTTTTTAAATTTGTGTGTAGAGTCAAACTTAGGTCTCATTCCTGAACGTGTATGAAATAGTTATTGGAAAATGTTTACAAACATATTCTGATTGATGTGATTATTCCGTGATGATGCCTATCATGTACCCTTCCAACAATAATTGCACAAATTCAGATATCAACGTACTGTATGAACCATACTTGACCGCTGTGCAATGGTCATGTAGAGATAGCCACAACACAGGCAGGTCATTCAGATGTATGAACTGGTCATTTCTGTATACGGCGCAATGCTCTATGGGCACACACGAGTAATTCATCCGCTGCCGATGAATTTGGGACTAGCGTAAGTAAGATGACGTAATGGTAGCTGATCAAAAATATTCATATAAAATTGAATACTTGTCGGCTGTAAATCTTTTCAAGAGAAATGGTGTTTGGAAGTCACATTCTTTCATATTTCACCCCTATCTGGAAGCTTGGACGCCTTTGGGTATTTTAGAGGAATTATTTGATCTGCAGTGCATTTCCACTGTTCACAGCAGTGAAAAGTCTTAGTTCGTGATAAGCCTCGTTTCAGCCTTCACAGTATTTGATGTCGCCGATGAAGTGCCCAAATAAAGTACCTAATTTTGTAGTACCATCAGTGTAGTTGCTACTCTGTCAGTTAAAACAATTTTTGTATAGAGAGATTATTTAAATATGAATTTTTGATGTGCTTCAATTTAACACGTGTTACTATGGGGGCCCGAATTACTCGTGTGTGCCCCTATGTGCATACGTCATGTACATTCTTCGCATGCTTTTCACACACCGCACCGCATGGACTCGAAGGGGCAGCGCACCCTCTTTATTTTTTTCTGCTGTTGTTGCTTTTTGTATTGTATCTCGAGAGTGCATAAATGTAGTTTATGAAAGAGTAACACAATAGACAATAATATTGAAAGAAACTTACACTGTATAAATTATGTAGTATCGTCTGGTGTGTGACAACTTACAAGGGCTATTTGCTTCTAGCTTTTTATATTTCAAAAAATCAGAAATCCAAATATCAAGTTATTCCGTGATTGCCCTCTTGCACTTATAGTGTTAAAATGATAACATCTTTGACTGCTTGTGCATTGTCGGTGTGACTAACAGTGGCGTATCCAGAAACTGATAAGGTGGCTGGGACGAAATAAAGCAAGGTTGCATGTAATTGGGCATGCAGTTTAAGGCAGGGGGGGGGGGGGGTTTGGGGGATGCTCTCCAAATAATTTTCCTGCAATGTGAGACATCCATTTTTATGCTAAAATTGGGTTTTTCTTCTCCCTTTCATTTGCTTTGATTCTTTCTTTTTTTTCCTTCTGAACCTGCATACAGAAGGAGGGGCGTATGCCGGCCCTGCCCGACGCCCCATGTCTTTTTTTCTTTCTCAAATTCAACTTCCTAATCTCACGTTGTTTTCAGTAGTATTCGAGATAGTGGCGTAGCGACAGGGGCGCGCGCCCCATCCCAGTCAAATGGCGAAAAAGGGTAAAAACAGAAAGATGAGAAAAACAGAAAGGGGGAAGAGGGGAAAAGGGAACGTGAGAAGGTGATACGACCCCTCCCACGCCCACCCTTAATCAATGTCCTTGACAATTCGCGCTAACATCTACCCCACCCTCTGAACACCTTGCCCCTCGTTACGCCACCGAATCTATTATCACCACGTTTCATCTTTACAGGAATGAGTAGGACATACACACAGAGTGTCTGAAGTCTGAACCAAAGTGATGGAGGCAGTCTATCCAAGGCAAGCTTGCCTACAAACTCCTTTATCTCGTTCTCTACTATATGAGTGCAGTGCTTACGAGGTCACATGATAGTTCTTCATGGATCCTGTTATATTCCCGTTATACTTCACGGTGATAACTCTTAGGTCTCTATTTCATTAGCAAAACATTGATGTGCAATCTGAGCAAAATAAGTTTGCTAAACATGAAGTCTTCTCTGTAAGCATGCTACACGTAAATGACTCAGAAATACAGGGAAAGCAAATAGGAGATCAATAAAATCAAAATAATATTCTTTTTAAGGGGTACATAGGGGTTATAAAGCAATAAACATAAAACTTTGTAATAAATAAATAAAAATACTGCCTCTATTTACGGGGCAATAAATAACATGCATGCACGCACCACATTCATAATTCGAAGTCAATGTCGAATCGATTCGATAAAGGTCTAAAGTCTACAAGTATCTACACAATTTAATTCATTCCTCAATAATGTGCCTACGTGGCAGATAGGCCTACATTAATGTAGTAATAAAAAAGTACTAAGTAGAGATTGTGTAAATTTGGTATAACGACTGTAAAATGTGAACTGGAAAATTTCGGTTCCATGGGGGGACTTGAAAACATTATAAAATATATAAATATAATATATACATTACAAATAAAACCCTTAAACATAATGTCTTTCATACATTTACAGGAGTCTAAGAGAAGAAAGGGGCGTTGGCTCTGAGATGATCATGACGATTGGTATAGTTTGGTATCAATGATTTCTATCGATATACCACATGACAATTGGCCCCTAAGTTCATTCTGCAACCTAAGATATCTGTACAGAATTGCAGACATAACAAGGGATATTTCTTGTGGCAAAGATTTGTCAACATGACAAGGTTGAAGTTTGGGGGACATCAAAATCATGACGGTATTTTTCACAAATCATCTTTTTTCCCCGCAATGGTAAATTGAGACCTTGGCTTCTTGGCACATAAAAAATGCAACGCCTCGTGTGACTAATTATTATAATACCAAAGAAAGGATGATTACGCATGACTGCGGATAGATTGATAGAACAACAACAACAACAACAAAATGAAACGACGAGCAAATATAAATGATCCCGACTAGATAGAGTGAGACATCTGACACTGTTTTCAAATCAAGCTAGATTGCAAAATCATGGTGCTTGTGAATCATAAAAAGGTGTTGTGGTTCACGAAAGACAATATATTTCGCAGCCTGTTCATGTTAGTATTTTATCGAGTGACAACTAACGATAACAGATGTACTTCTTTAAAGAAAAAAAATGTGAAAAGAAATAATCATCAACGACTACAAGTTTCGTCACTAAAAAAAAACTATGAAAAAAAACTTGCTCCAGAAAGTTCACCCTTGAAATACAGAGCTTCATTTCATTTGTTCTTTTAGAGACCATTAACCTAATTTCCACTGATATGGTCCTAAATAACAGGAAATCTGAGTGGTGATCAAATTCGTCATCTGCATGTTTATACAATTAAAACTTTTAGGAACTATGGGAAAAGCAAATAGTCATCGCTTTTGCCTGCCCAAAAAGGAAGGAGTATACAGCAAAAAGGTCAGATAGTCCAAGCTAATCATATAATCATCCAAAGCAGAATCTATTTAAATCGTCAACAGTTGCTTATTGTAACGAAATAATTACTTTTCCCATCAGTAAGATAATATTGACTATGTGGGAAGCGAAAATAAGATACGAGTTAAACCTGTGGTCAGCTATACAGTTCGACTTCGGTTCGAAACTAGGTCGCATCTTTCGAATGCAAAGGTCGGTCCCGGACGGAAATAATCACATTATATGATGGACAGACGTTTTTAAAAACACAACTTTACCCAAACGCATCCAACGTGAAATCGGCGTAATTGAAGAAATTTCAAAATTATAGAAGTTTCTCTGAATCTTATTAATCAAAATCATGATTAAAGCACCAGACACAGAACGGCATGGGTGTGAACACATCAGAAAATTATAGGGTCTACTTCATTGTATGTATGAATTATAAAAACATTTCAGAATTGATTCTTTCCACCTAACATCATTAGGGTATATGAAAGTTCGAATTTAATGGAGAAAAGGATGTAAAACCAACAGTGAAAAAAATAAGCGGGGGCTAAGGGCGATTAGCCCCCGAAACTCCTGAAAAAGCCACCGTAAATGAAAAAAGAGCCACTGTCAAATAATATTTCTGCCCATGGGTCGTAGTGCATTAAAATCTCCGAACACAATAGGTGGACTTCTAAGTAGCCCTCGCGAAAGAAATTTTAATTTTTACACTGAAAACCACTTCTATAGGGATACTTCAGCATAAATTACAAACATGAGTTAACAGTTATGAGTTAAGTAATACAAATTACAATATCATATCTATATGTTAATTATTTACGCGTAGCCCAAAACAACGCATCGCCAGAAATCACTAACACAGATGTAAATCAAAATTAGCTCACTGGTCGGAACACCAAACCTTCTTCTTCTTTTCCTCTTTTTGTTTTTCTTCTTCTCCTTCGACTCCTCCTTCCTCCTCCACCTCCTCCTTCTTCCCCTCCTTTCAATTTCGCCGATCAATCGTTGGACAGCTTCATTTGAAGGAGGAAAGCTTACCTTGTTCCTTGGACGGTCTGCAAGGAGGTTTTGTCATTTTACTTCCAGTTTCCATCCAACCAACCAATCTAAAAGGAGCTTTTCTAGCTCAGCAGTAAATCTCCTTTCAAGCCAAGCTTTCATGGATGGAATATCCCTTTATCTGACTCTTTTTTCCAAGAAAATTCTCATTGGAATTTTTTTCCTATTTCTTATAATTGTGTCTGCGCCGCGATAAGTGTCGCTTAACATACTTCAAAATATTGTATAGCGAGTAAACCTTCCGGAAAAGAATGTATAAAAAATTAGAAATGCGATCTAGTAATAACATTCACATATGCGAGGTTATTTATCTATTAGTGACATAGATTTGTATAATCATACATTTCATTAGTGCCTTTTCAAGAGATATAAAACCTCCACATGGGTGAGTAGGTATGATCCCTGAATAATCTTTTCACACTTTGACAAAAACATTATCTTCAAAGGGCAAATTTGAATAAAGCAAAGATGAAGGGTTACTTACTTATGCACATAACAGCTAGTAGACGAACGAATATATCCGGAGGCCCACAGTCAGATTCAATATAGAAAGGTTGAACCACATAATTAGCGAATGTTAAAGCAGTGATACTTTGTCCAGTTGGGTTAATAATGAGAAGTGTAACCCATAGTAATATAAATGCAGGTAACTGTCCAAAGGCTTGAAGAATATACGCATATTCTCCACCAGATTTAGTGATGGTTGTACCAAGTTCGGCAAAGCAGAGGGCTCCCAGTAACGAAAACACACCTGAGACTGTCCATACTACCAGGGACATACCCACAGAGCCCGAGTACTCCAAGACGGAGCGTGGTGAGAGGAATATACCCGATCCGACGATGCATCCTACGATGACCGTCACACAGTTCACGAGACCGACTTCGCGTCTCAATCGAACGGGTTCGACATCGCCGTTCATCTGTTTAGTTTTGGTGCCGTAGTACGGATCGACGTTCATACCGTGTAGACAAGGTTCCTGAGATGTATTCAGCACGGCTGACATCTTTTCTTTCGATGGTGGCATACTGCAGAAGTAGGTCGATGACGAGCCGGCTACTCTACACACTACGGTATTATTGTCACCTTCGCAAGCCTTCCCCTTATATGGAACACCCGATGTTGATGAGTATTCTCCCTTAGACGCAGTCTATTTTACAGAAAACAACCGCCACTTGGTAATTTTAAAAAAAAACCTGACTAAAAGATAGTCACTTGATATCACAGTAAGATCATGAGAACATGTGCTCGCCTTTTTGACTGACAATCTATCTTTGCATGTTTGCTGCAGACGACCGGTGTTATTTGTATGCATTCTTCTTCCCGCGCGATCACACAGTCGCGCCTTTTGAAGGGAAAGCTCCAGTGAGCATGCACTTTGTGTTGTGATCAATAATGAGTATATAGGAGTGTAGCGTGAGTGTGTAAATTCAACAACACGCAGAACCAATGGGGTTGTGTGTGTCAGTTGAATAGTGGTTTAGTAGTGGTGTGTATACCTTTCAGAGATGATTTACCCCCTCTGTGAACGGAAGCTTTGTGGAAGGGTAATAAAAGCCGACCCCCATTGAGAGATTCGTTGCCAGGTAGCATGACGCTATGGCTTTGCTAGCTAAGGGTCAATTTGTGTCTATCACAATAACGTGAGTGAAGCAGGGGCATAGATAAGGGAGGGGGGGGGGGGGTAATGCATCCCCCAACTTTTCAGGTGGAGGGGGGATGGTGTGTACAAACATCCCCCCAGGTTTCACCCCCACCCCCCCCAAAAAAAAAATGGTGGAAAATATACATTTCTATTATAATATGTTGTACATAAATATTATTTTATTTATTTTATCTATCAATATTATTCAAATTTATATATTCTTTATTTCAATATAGATATTATTTATTTATGTACAATATTTTATGGCGAGAGAGTGCCCAAGTCTGCGCAGTGCCGTTGTCTGCGCACATGCGTAAATGCGCGATTCTGATAAAGCAAAACACGCAACGAACACAAACTTTTCATCTTTATCATAGCTATAGGTATTCATGCAAAAACACAAGTCAAAATATTGAAAAAAGGTCTTATTTCAGATATTATATTCTCAAGCCTCAAAATGTTGTCTTTTACGTCAAAACTCCCGAACTGCGTATGGAATGAACGAGTGCGCAGACATGGGCACTATTTTTTTTTTTTTAAGTTGAAATGACACGGCCGCCGTTTCTTGTGAAAACAGCATTGATTTTGCTCTAAATTTGATTAAATTTTTTGCAAACTTGCTCTTTTGATTATCAGGAATAATATAAGAATAAGAAAGAAATTCTTGTTCATTTCAGATCAAAATCTTAGGTGCGCAGACATAGGGCTCCCTATCATATATTTATATTAATTTATCAATATTTATCGACAATTCTGTCGTTGCTTTTCATTTTCCCGATATATTTTTACACTACTAGAAAGTTAAAACCATCTAGTTCAAGTGGGTGTTGATCTGGGAGGGATATGGAGGTATATTTTTTTTTTTAGTTTTGAAGTGGGGGGGGGGTGGCCTGTGTTACCATCCCCAAATATATTTTGAGACGATTTTTTTTCAAAGCCATATTGCAGAAAAGTTATTTAGATTAAAAGTACGTGTAATTATTCTCGATTTAGAGGGTTCAGTAGGTAACTTTCCACTGTAATGCAATTTTGCCACACTCATGTTATTAGTAATACTAACAATTTTCAAAACTGAAATGCAGGAATCGAATGTGGTGGGGAAAGAGGGAACATATCGCCCCCAATATTTATCGAGGATGATGACCTGCGTCATCATCACCCAAATATACATAGAATAATGATGAAATGACAATCATAACATGGATACTTATTCAGAAGCACCGCTCCGGGGGTTGCATGTGGGCACAGTGCCCCTACTTTTCCCATTAACTTCAGATAAGTACCCTCATTTTTCTTTCGAATAAATTCCCGTTCCATATTCTTATAAGTGCCCATTTTGATAATTAAACCTCATCCCTCACCTTATCTTTGATAAGTACTCCTATTATCCCTTTTAATCCCTTTTATCCCTTTTAACATAACAAGTCATTTTTTTCTTTGTAATATATAGGCACTGATTTAATTTTTCTACTTTATAAGAACATATTTCCGTTCCTATAAATGCCCCTTTTGAGGTGTGATTAGTGCCCCTTTTCACCTCTAAAAAAAATGCCTTTTCTACATTTTCTACACATTCATTTATTTTTCTAATAAGTGTCCTTTTCCCCATGATACCACGTTTCCCTTTTCCATAACATGTGCCCCTAATCCAAAGTGACTTAGAGCCAATATTCCCAAATGCTCGCTCGTATTAAAAGTATAGCTTATTGAATAAATTTTCATTGTGAATTTTTGCAAATGAAATCTCATCAGAATTGTGATTGCCCGTTTTTATATTACAATGTATTTGCGACCTCACAAATTTTGAATATTGTTTGATCGCTCGCTCAATATTCAAATCATACTACAAAACTGCAAAGCATGATGCTAAAGTTGTATCTAAGTTGGACATGTAAGAGAAAAACCATATACATTGTATATATATATATATATATATATATATATATATGTTATATATATCATTTCGGCAGCAGGTGGGGGTGTTGCCGGCTTCTTCTTGGTGACCTTATTTACGAGTAAAAGATGGCCACAATGACTGAATTCTCTAAAAAAGAAATAGCAGAAATTTTCATAAGACCTAGAATTGCAACAATTTTATCAAAAGTTAGGGAATTTCAGTACATATATTACTTCATAGAGCAATATATACAAAAGAACATCTCTTTAATTTAGTTTTGTTGAAAATAATTACTGTTCCTTCTGTAAGAAAAATGTAGAATCCTATATATGAACACATATTTTGGATTGCGATGATGTCAAAGCCTTATGGCAGAGGGTGACTGAAAAATTTAGTTTAGTAAAGCTTCAAAATGCAGAGTGGAACGATATATATGTGGGGATTACTGGAAAAGACTGCAATCAAAATTTGTAATACATTATTAACCATATCAGACATCTGAGCAATGCAATTTTTACATTTTATTGCCCGGCTTTGACAAGCTTTCGCGTTGTTATTAATTTTGATAAGGACATTTCATCAAGAAGGAAATGTCGGTAAGTTAAAAAAACATTTTTTGTTATTCATCTTTTGCCCGATAGTCTATTTGCTTCCTTTCTTTGAAATGCAATTAAAAATTTGAGTATTTTTTACAACATTTTCGAGTTCGCTCTAGATGTCCGATTCTGTTAATAATAATGATATGGACTGGCTACTTTCGGGGGATACAACATTAATTGCCCTCACTAGAATCGTATTGCCCGAGTCTTCGACTAGGGCAATACGATTCTAGTTCAGGCAATAAATGTTGTATCCCTCAAGGCCAGTCCATATTATATATATTATTATTTTCAGGTCAAGGTCAAAGGGTGTCGTTCCTACTCAGGAGGAAATTTTTCAAAGAACAGTAGAACATCGAGAGGAAGAAAAGGCGATAGCTAAGAAAAGGAACAAGTTAGACAAGCATTTGTTAAAATGGGAGAAGTTGTATGAAAACAGCAGGACTGAGGGCGGTATCCATGAGTGAGTGAGTGAGTGAGAGAGAGAGAGAGAGAGAGAGAGAGAGAGAGAGTGTGTGTGTGTGTGTGTGTGTGTGTGTGTGTGTGTGTGTGTGTGTGTGTGTGTGTGTGTGTGTGTGTGAGTGAGTGAAGGAGGGGGGGGGGGTAGGGGTTTGGGTGTAGGGAGGCCAGTACAATGTATATGCAGTTATATGATATAAATATTGTTTTCCATGTTCATGGAGGGGGGGGGGGGGGCTATTTTATGAAAATATTTCATTCAATGCTTTCTTCATAGTTTTGAATTTCACTTATCTATTTCAAGAGGATGTTACATGATAATGTGCTTTATTTGTTATGTACTTTCAATGAAAGTACATAATTTATGTATAATTATTGAGTGGAATCAAAATAAAGATCATTGAAAAAAAAAGAAAAAAAAAAAAAATATATATATATATATATATATGGCCCTTGAGGGAAATCATACCCCCACCTATATATGAGGACCTGTCTACGCCAATGGAGTGAACGTCAGTTCTTATCACATGAATTAGCGCCGACAATATCAAATAACAACAACAACAACGACTTCATTACAAACGATTCTTATGACGGGCGATCTATCATGTGTTGAAGTCAACATAGTCCTATCACCACATAGTATATGTTTGCATTGTAACGACCGTAACGACGTCCTTGGCTTGTGATTTTTTGTACTGAGAATTCACCCACTCCCACATGCTGTTAACAAAGTTTGGTTTACTACTGGGAAGTGATGTAGATACAATCAAATAATACCCCAACAGAATGTACACCCATTATTATAAAACCTCAAATACGATATTTGGCAGAAACAAACGATTTATACAGGATGAGTCAATAAAGAGGAAACCCACATTCAAGCTCCAATATCCAAAGGGCAATCCAGCCTTTGTAAAAAGCTGATTTGTGTGAAAGGATAAAAATAAGAGAAACAGGATGATGAAAGTTTGAAAAAAAAATCGGACAAAGAATAAGAAAGTTATGAATGTTTGAAAAATTGAGACCACTACATCTATGCGAATCTCAATTTGCAATTTGGTGAATTGACTGTGACGTATTCACGGTCAACTCTCCCATATTTTGTCGTACACCAAAATATCATTGAATTCCATTTTTCTCCTGATCGCCTTTTCCCTCGGGGCATTACTCCAAAATATTGTAGATAGTAAATTGTTATAGGTCCTCCAAAAAGAAAAAGATCCTACAAAGTTATACATTTTGAGAAAAGAAAATTGTCATTTTAGTCATTTTGTGTGTTGGAGCGAATGGGAAAGTTGACCGCCGCTACATCACAGTGACCGTACCGATTCGGCCAATTTGAAATTCCCATATGTATAGTGATTACAACTTTTAGAAATCACAACTTATTGTTTGTCCGATTTTGTTCAAACTCTCACCAATCTGTTTCTCTGATTTTTCTGCTTTCACACAAATCAAATTATTGCAAAGGTTGATTTGCCCTTTGAAAACCAAATTAATGAAATCGATGAAATGCATTTTAATGCTATGATAGTTGATGATGTCTCATTTAATTTGATAGGCTGCTCACCAAACTGCCATCATAGATGACTGAGAACCATGGGCGCAAATCCAGGGGGCAGGGGGACATATCCCCCCACCTTTTTGAAAATAGGCGAATGTCCCCCCCCCCACCTATTTGAATAACCTTTGTTTTGTTTTTTTTTGCTTGTTAGAGAATTTTGGAGGCGAATGTCCCCCCCCCCCCCCACCTTTTTGAATAACTTTTTTGTTTTGTTTTTTTTGCTTGGCAGAGATTTGGGGGCGAATGTCCCCCCCAAAAAAAATAAAAAATAAAATAAAATAAATAAAAATGGATTTGCGCCACTGCTGAGAACTGCTCAATTTTACAAAGCATGTCAAAATTATCTTTTTTGCCCAAGTTTGGGCTGACGGTGTTCAGGAGTTACTTTCAATATTGATATTTTGTGAGTGCATTCAACTGGAATTGAGACCATTCAAGTGTTTCAACCAACCTTGGCTTGACCATCCACTTCATTCAAAACATGGGCAGAGGAAAATTTGGCATGAATGAAAAAAAAAATGTAACTGTTCAGCTGTCCAGATTTTATTGATCAAGGTGTCAAATTAAAGAAAACATGATAGGCTACAATGTGAGTATCTTGGATTAAGTCTAGTACTGATTGCAACAATATTAAGGGTTGAATCTGGGTTTCCTTTATAATGAATCACACTGTAGTAGCCTCGATCGTAGAGGATATTGGAGTACTCCATGAAAACCGTTTGAATATTCCAAGTAGTGTAGTTCATTCATTAATAGCATGTTAATGGATACCTCGTTACTAGGTCCCCAGGAAAGAAACATTCATAAATTTTAATAACTTTTGAACAGGTCTTTTAGCAGAGCTCCGACATATTAGTATGCTCCGGCGACAATTTTGATCCGAGCTTTATCAAAGGAAATAGGCCTATAGGTTTAAGGTTACGGTTTTAATTTTATTTGAGGTTAGGTTTATGAAAAGGTATACTATAGTATAGATCTAGTGTTGTACACTTTGATCTAGGGCTGAATTTCAGAATTTGGTGAGCGTGAGACACGAGCGGCGATTTCTTGTCACGGCCGGGGGTGGGGGGGGGGGGACCGAGTATAGCCTTTTACTCATTATTTGCTATACATTTTGTGTTAGTCTTCAAAATTTCCAAAGGGGACGTGTCCCCCCCCCCCCCCCCACCCCCAGGAATAGCCGCCACTGGTGTGTGATATGTGAGATATAGATAGTGTGAGCAAATGTCGTACTAGACCGAAAATTCTGTCTCTCGTTCGTTAGCCTCTTGTTTGGGAATTACCTGAAAAAGGAGCATCACAAGGAATAAAACAGTCAAATTGGTAAGTGAACAGATTCGTGAATGTTTAGAGCCTAGGCCTAATCTATTCAATTTGAAAAAAATATTTCTATAAAAGGGGTCTACAAGCCTTTTTACGACTACATGCCGACTGTTCGTCGGCTATCAGAAAGTTTGCACAGCAGAGTGATAGGAGCGTTTCTGTCTTTAAGTGAAGAGCCGACCCTACCCAAACAAGAGGCTAAGGAACGAGAGACAGAATTTTCGGTCTGGTGTCGTACAACCTAATTTGCTATCTGCGCTGTTGTACCGTGTCAAGTTGTGCTCGATGTTTTTTTTTTTATTCGTCGATATGTCTGATTGGCAAATATCAGGGGCGGATCCAGGATATTGTAAAAGGGGTCCAATTCCCCCAAAATCTCTGACAAGCAAGTTGCAAAAGGGGGTGGTCAGAACCTCGTGACTCCCTCAGAAAACCTAAGACAAGCAAAGTAAAAAAGGGGGTGGTCCATACCCCGTGATCCACTCCCCTTTCTCTCCTTGACCCACCCTAGAATATATGCAACCATGAGCAAAAATGACTGCGTCGGCCTACTTAACAAGTCATGGAGGCCTACCGTGACGCTTAGTGTATGTGTATATCATGAAAAAGTGAGAAATGAGCATGTTTGATTTGCCAGATCTCACTTTTTAGGATTATTTGTCGTCACCGGCTATGCTCGGGGGGGGGGGGGGGCACATTGAAAGAAGAGCCCCCAAAAGTGTCCGTTTCCACTACCAATAAGTGCCCTTTCCCCTTCTGATAAGACAAAAAGTTTTCCTATACCTATATGTTAACATTTTCCATTTTCGCTAATAAAACTCAACCTTTTAAAGTCCTTGAAATAACTCTACTTCGCTTCTAAGAACAAGCCAGAGCGGAATTTAGTCACACTCTTACTACCTCCAAAAGGAAAGCAATACCTTAACTTTTTAAACACAAAAAAATGCTAGACTATAAAAAAAAAAATTACCTTGCTCATTAAGGCAAAATTGCCTCTTTTCTATATAGATAAAGCACTTTTGATTTCAGAAAAAATGCCCCTTTTGTTACTAAAATGTGTGCCCCTATATGAACTACTATTTTCCATTTTCACTAATCATGCTAATGAAAAGAGTCTCTTTTAAAGAGAAGATATTAAAAGCTCAGGTAAAGATGAAAGTAATTTGTGATATTTCTCATTCTTTTTGTGCCAATTTTGAAAAATATCATTTAAGAAAATGTCTTCTGAAAATTATTGCTCTTCAAATGCTCTTATACTCAAATATGACAAGAAACAGTTGAAATGTTGGGACCAAACTTTTTGCCGCCACATGACTGTGTGTAGTCCCATTTACCAATTTCTGTGATTCCAAAACTTCTTCTTCTTTTGTACTGTTTACATAATAAACCTTTCCCAATAATTGGTTCCAGTTTCTTTCAACTCATAATGTAATCTCATGACCAGAACTCAACTATATCTTTAAGTAATAAAGGAAACTCTTTTTATATTCAAGTGTGTCCATTTCAATGTGCCCCTTTAAGCTTTTAAATAATAACAAACTGCTGAAAACGCATCTCTAAACATTCATAAATTCCCGTCCCCCATAAATCTCTTTCACGAAATGCCTGTTTAAACCTTTTTATAAAAAAAATAAAAAAGAAAGAAAGAAGAAATAACCATCAATTGACGTATCAGACAGAGCTCTTCTGAATGTCAATAACGCATGCATGCATGCCCTTTCAAAGCTTGAACTATAAGTTGCCCTTTTCATTCGCGAATACAAGTTATACCAGGGGCGGATCCAGGATTTCGTATAAGGGGGGGGGGCACACAAATGCAGGATTGTCAATTGTGGGAAACTGCTTGGAGGGAGACCCATATTTTTTTGGTCTCGCCAGCCCTCCAAAAGTCGCTCAGTGGGGGGGGGGGGGGGGGGGGGGGGACCAAAAAAAAATTTGATGCATCAGTCCGAAACCTATTTCATACGGAATCATGTCCCAAAATTTTGCTCGCTGGCTCCGCTCGCTCGCAATTAACCTTGAATTTATTAAATACTGCTGTTACTAATGACACTACAATAATATTGTGAACTAAAATTGGCCCTTTTCCTTAAAAATCAAACTTCTAACATTACAAACAAATGAGGAAGAGATGGGAAAAGGGATCCCCCTTTTCCCTATACCCCCTCCCCGGTCCATGCGAATTGGGGCCCAGAAAAGCAATTTTCTTGATGAAACACACTGATGAACGATGGCTCAGACGCCCCAACCCCCGACGCTAAGATACGCCACCGCTTTGGACAATTACACAATAGGCAGTGGCGCAAATCCTTTTTGAAATTCGGGGGGGGGGACATTCGCCTCCAAAATTCTCTGACAAGAAAAAAAAAAAAAAAAAAAAAAGGTTATTCAAAAAGGTGGGGGGAACATTCGCCCATCTTCAAAAATGTGGGGGGGGGGGACATGTCCCCCTGTCCCCCTGGATTTGCGCCCATGACAATAGGTGATGAATTTTCAGGCTACTATAAAGCACATTACGACAGGTCAGATATAATTGACAAGAGGAATTATTACCTTAAGTGCTACGCCGAGATATTTCATCCCTCCTGCAAAGCAAAGGTGCTTATTCCTTTAGCATGTGCCCCTGATTTACTACAGCTTTTTTGAAAATCTCGCCCAAAGTTAGCTCGTTTGCTAGGTCACACTTACAGTTTATTTGATTAATAAATCAAGCATATACAAGAGTGTATTGTTATTTAAATATCTTATTCATTCCTTTGTCATGAGTTTGTTTTCTAAACGGATTAGTCGCATTGTTATTGATTTACATAATTACGAAACAAGAAATAGTCAATATAACTTTACATTGCCCGAACGAGTAGGCAGTATTGGCAACTGCTTCTATTATAATGCAATCAAACACTGGAATTCCCTCCCTAATCACATTAAAGCAATAGGAAACTTCGCACATTTTAAGAGAGTTCTAAAAGATTTCCTATCACTTGAGTCTAAGAGAACAGAAACAAGTGACATGATTTACACATTTGTGTGATATGGCTAAGATTTTCAGATCAATATTCTTTTCTCTATACCTTGTTCTTATTTATATGTATTGTTTTATTCTTGGGTTTAACTTTTTTTTTTTTTTTTTTCTTCTTCATTCAGTTTTGTTGCTGTTATACTTTTCTGTAAATATGTTTCATCTGTATATAAGAACTAATGCCATACATTTCCATAATTGTCTTGTAATGCTCTGTTTAGGACCCCATTGTAAATAAGCTCTCGAGCTTTCATGGGTCATCCTGTCAAGCTTTCATGAATTTTTATTTTATGTATGTGTATATTTGAACTTGACAAATAAATCAAATCAAAATCAAAAATCAAATCATTATTATTAATTCAATTAAATGAATTGAAATAATAATATTGCAATGTAGCATACATAGGAACACAATGACTACATAGGCCTATATTTTAAACTAAAAGAGTTATCGTATGATGTAAAAGGAAAGGACAAGGGGCAAAATTGATGATTAAAAATTAAAGAGATAAAAAGTAATAATAAGAAAAAACTAATTGTCGCCATGGAGGGCAACAAAATTATGTGACATTTGTTGTTGTTGTTGTTGTTTGTTGTTTTTCTTCTTCTTCTTCTTCTTCTTCTTCTTCTTCTTCTTCTTCTTCTTCTTCTTCTCCTCCTCCTCCTCCTCCTCCTCCTTCTTTTTTTCTTCTTGTTTTCCTTCTTCTTCTTAGAAAATATCAACAACAACAACAACAACAAAAAGAAAAAAAGAAAAAGAAAAAGAAATAAAGAAGAAGAAGAAAAAAAAGAACCTTTACCCTTCTCAATGTAGCCCATACTACCATGATTATGACGTAGAGGGTGTACTACTGAAAACAAAATTGAAGAAGGAAAAAAAATTCATCCTTTCTTGCAAGAGCTGTCCTTGATGTAAATCTTAAGAATTAATGCATCAGAGATTGCCAAATGAATGAAAACATGTCCGTCGAGCAGGTGCAGACTGAAGGTGCGTAAATATTTGATATTTACATGATTGCGTAACGTAATTATGATGTCTCCTTCTTTTTTCAAATAAACGTGTCCCACATATTGATTTTCATGTAGGTCAAGACCCAGGCACTCCATCATCCATGTGATTAACTCCAGGGAGCTCGAACGCGTAGCGTTCGAGCTCCAGGTACAAATTAGCTATACGAGCTCTGTGGCTTATCAATCTGCTACTGGCCACAGAGCTATACAGCCCATGCCTATACTCACTCATACACATACGAGGTTATCGTAAGATAACCTCGTACTCCATACGTGTTTTATTGGCAGATTTGAATGTATACTTTACAATATCACCTCCCTTGCAATTCCAAGGGTTTATTCCCTATTTTTGCTGTATTTATGCTGTATGATGTCTATGTATGTAAATGAATTTGATTTTTAAACTTGTATTAAACTAATATTTTAACTACAAAAAGACAAAAACTTACCAGTTTGCTTTCCATTCAGCGGAGTTCTCGTAGAAGATGCTTGGCTATGGCGGCGTTGTCGTAGTTGTTTTGGTGCGCTAGCCTAGAATTACAGTCGTTTCGATATATACTAACGCTGATGGCGCTATATAGAAATATACGATCCTGTGGAAGAATTATGCAATGCAAAAATGTTTTTCCCCAAACGTCTGGAGAACAAAGCCAGATGCCGAATCAAGCTTCCGGGGCACTTTTCCCTAGAGATCAGGTGCTTCCGGGGTCAGGCAAACTTCGCAAAGACCTTTAATAGTGTTAAGACAAATTACTCTCTCGTATTTCCGTAGTACATTCGGCAGGTGTATATTGCCGTGTTCAAACGAGACTCGCCTTACGAGTGCACCACAATACGCACACGTGCTTAGTAGCGGGTTGAGCACTCTTCGCATTTATACTCTTCGCTTCAGGTCGAGGCATATAAGCGTACTGTAGATGATTTTAGCTTGGCCCAGTCCCCGCTGCTGTATACACGAGGAGTGAGAAAAGGCCCTTTAAAGTACTGTTTTCCAGTTTTGGAATCAGAAGTCAACATACAAGAGTTGAAGAGTCTCTGAATCAGGTATTCTAGCAAATTTAAGAAAATTAAATCGTGTCTAGAGCAATTTTGTTGTCTGTTTTTGAATGCTGCAACAGTGAATGTTCGACACAGTCCCACATAGGCAAGGGCCTATGAGTGGCCTATACTGTGTGTGGAGGAGGATATCAACCAAAAAATCTAGATCTAAATATCACCATTTCCCACATACTGTGAGCCATGCAAACCACCCTCAGAGTTTGCTAAAGGGGTTACCTTCCCGGATCAATTAAGATTGTAAAAATTGAATGAATAAAAAAGAAAAAAAGCCACAAAATTGGCAGGTGTGATCAGGTTGCACTTGTAACTTGTATGTATGGGACTACACAAGCAAGGTAAGATTGGTGTAGTCCCATATATACAAGTTACACTGTGTAACTTGTATATATGGGACTACACCAATCTTACCTTGCATGTGTAGTCCCATATATACAAGTTACAAGTGCAAGGTAAAAAAAACCTGATCACACCTGCCAATTTTGTGGCTTTTTTTCTTTTTTATTCATTCAATTTTTACAATCTTAATTGATCCTGGAAGGTAACCCCTTTAGCAAACTCCGAGGGTGGTTTGCATGGCTCACAGTATGTGGGAAATGGTGATATTTAGATCTAGATTTTTTGGTTGATATCCTCCTCCACACACAGTATAGGCATGGGCTGTATAGCTCTGTGGCCAGTACCAGATTGATAAGCCACAGAGCTCGTATAGCTAGGTACAAATAACCGACGTCTGCATCGCCATGAGTTTGGTTACATTCATTTGTTAGTTTTTGAAGGTAAGATGAAAATTTGTACTTACATGTCAGGATAATTACTTTATATATGCAGTAGGCTTTCAGATTTCACGATTTGACGATCATTTCGATGAAAAAAAGATAAATTTCCTCTCCGAGCCGATCTTTCCGCGTGTTGTATCGTCGATGCAAATGACTCGCATTCGCAATGCGCATGCGCTGAATTGCATGCGCACCGTGAATACGAGTCATTTGCATCGACGATACAACACGGGGAAAGATCGGCTCGGAGAGGAAATATATCTTTTTTTCATCGAAATGATCGTCAAATCGTGAAATCTGAAAGCCTACTGCATATATAAAGTAATTATCCTGACATGTAAGTACAAATTTTCATCTTACCTTCAAAAACTAACAAATGAATTTAACCAAACTCATGGCGATGCAGACGTCGGTTATTTGTACCTGGAGCTCGAACGCTACGCGTTCGAGCTCCCTGGAGTTACCATGTGATTTAGTTTAGTATGGTGGTGGATCCAGTGTCCGAACACTTTTCAGAAAATCAACGATAGCAAATAAAATATCAAACGAATATATGTCAAACTTACATAATGAATGCTCAAAGTCCTACAGAAAAAGAAGTTGATGGAATTTTAAAAAGACAACGTAGATTTAATACGATATTCCCTTCCGAGTGAACTCCTTCCCAACGACGTGGCGTTTTGGTCCCTTGAAAAAGGTACTGTATTCCGAACATGTGAAACCTATGGGAAAAAGACACAACCTTTGTTTCAATAGTGTGGTTTTCATACGTGTAGTCCCACGCGTATGAAAACCCATTTTAGGCGCTTAACAGTAACTGTACATGTTCGGTAATACAATCCTTGACTAGATATATACTGTAAGCCCACTCATAGCGACTCTACTAAAGTAAAAGTCCCGATATTGCGTGTGCGCGATCCTAGAGATCGATGTGAGCGCGCGATACCGAGTTTCTGTGTGGACAAAATTTTATTAGCCGAGTTTAGTTTAAAACATCGGAGGCATGAAAACAACATGCGATCGCGAAAAAAATTGGCGGGGATTTCTTCGGATATGGACATGATTTTGACTTTGGATTTTGCTGGAAATATCAGAAGTTCTTCCTAACGGCCATTTAAGGTAGGAGAGAGATTTTAAAGCGCTGAATTTGAAAGGAAGTATTTGAAATATTTATCTTACTTTTCGCCCCATACCTTAAGTGCATGCTATAGAAAATGACTAGTATTTTTGCATTCGTCCCGCGTAGTGGTCAATATGACCACTATAGTATTACGTGGTGTGTGTAAGCCCACTTATCCCACTCACACTTATGCGAGGTTATTGGAGATAACCTCACTTATCCAATGAACAAGGTTATAGTATAGCCTACCCTAGGACTAGCCACATGGGCTTGATGTTTTATAAAAATTTGACATTGGACAGCAAGCCACACGGGGGAAGCAATCTCCCGTATGGGATCCGGGCTAACTCCGCACTAGGCCGAACTCGGCCTGGGCGGAAAATCAAGGCAGCGCAGAGAGAGCCCAGAGTCAGAGAGTTGAATTGATTGCAAATACATGTGTTGAATTTCGCATGGAATTCCACATTTCAAAACACTTAAATTGAAAATTATTTGAATCAGTGTATAAAATGATTAGCAAAGAAGCTAGTAATGTTGAAAATGTCAAGAAGTAAAATTATCCAAAACGTGAAATTTAAGGCTAAAAAAATGGTCGGGTGCGTAGCAGGGACTTCAACTCTTGAAACATAGTCACCGCACAGTGCCGAGTTCGCCCTAGTGCTGAGTTAGCCCGACCCCCCCCCCCCCCCCCCCCCCTGTACGGAGCACTTATACATGTACAAGCTTATCTGAAGATAAGCTTGTACTCCATAATAGTTTTCACTGGTGAATAGGCTTCAATTAATAGCTTTTGTGTGTATCAGCAGGCCTTTTTCCAGTCTAAGATCATTCATACATGAGAGGAAAATAATTATTTAAAATTTCACTTTCAACTCTGAATCCCCAATTTTGTGGCATAGTAAGAGTTGGAGAGTCCCAGAATCGGGTAATCTAGCAAATTTAAGAAAATTAAATCTTGCTTAGAGCAATTTTGTTGTCTGTTTTTGACTGCTGCAACAGTGAATGTTGGACACAGTCCCACATAGGCAAGGGCCTATGAGTGCGTACGGAGAGACAAGTTAACAAAAAGATAAGTGGGCAAGATTCTGATTCATCCATTTCCAGGCACTTACGGGACCATCACTCTATGGAGCTGTGTCAATTTTGGCCTGTCACGACCTCAAAGTTGAAGAGGTAAAAACACCAATATAATCAGCAAAATTTTGAGAAAATACTTCCTCCTACATTTTAGAATGATAGAATATCTAATTTCATGCCAGATCCTTTGATAGGATCTTTTTCATCTTGATCAAGTAAAATTTTTTCAGGCTGTTTTTGGTTGGTGATCTTGCTCCTTTGCCGCACACATATGTGCCAGATATCACACACTTGCTATGGGAGGCAATTGCTCACGGTATGAAGGTACAGAGTGCGAGGTTATCTCCAATAACCTCGCATAAGTGTGAGTGGTTATCTCCAATAACCTCGCATAAGTGTGAGTGGTTATCTCCAATAACCTCGCATAAATGTGAGTGATTTCCAGGTAGAGTCTACAGTGAACCTTGCAAACCACCTTCGGAGTTTGCTGAAATCTTCCTCTTTCAACTCATCCGACCACTTCAACAATCGGATCATGAGAAACATGAAAAAAATATAATTTATGGCGACATCGATAGGATTTACTTAGCATTCACGTGTAGCTTTCGCTGTGAGATTAGCAATACAAAGATGGCGAGATTTGCACTCAATATGCCCTGTAAATGAACGGAATAGAGTGTGGGGGGGGGGAGAGAATTCGGCCACTTAAGACAAAATCCTATTTTTGAACTCTTTATTTCATATTTATTTTCACTTCTCACTCAAATCATGAGAGCAAATATTGTTACTATTTTTTTTTTTTAAATCTTGTAAGAAAATCAAGAATTGCCATGGTAATATTCATTTTCATTTACCCTGTCTCGAAGGCAATTTTCGGCCTAGCAGATCTTTTTTCTGCCGCATGTACAAAGTCAATGGGGAGCGCGCCGTGCGTTCACCCACTGATCAAAAGTCCCAGCGGCCCGAGCCGGCATCCAATGCCGCAGCTCCCCCGCATAAAACCCAACCAAAAACTGCTCCCGCGGTATCGGAACTGAAATCTCAAGACTAACGAAGATATCGCGTGTGCGTCTCATGCACCGACTATCTTTGACTGCAACATGAAATTGGACACTTTTGAGCTTGCGACATATGAAAAATCCTGAACTAAAACTGAAAATTTCTTGAAATATAGGTCAGTTTTTGAACCCATTTTCCTTACGGACACGCGTAAGACACAAGAATTTTCAGATTAGGGTAGCGGGACCGCCGATTACATCGCTAAAATGTGATATTTATGGATATTCTCTTCATTGCTACTCCGGTTCCCCTGTGACTTTGGTATGTATGGTATGTGTGTGATATGTGATATGCTCTCTTGCTATGCATTTTAAAGTGATTTTTGCCATGCATACGTCGTACCAGCCAAATTCTCCTACCGGCCGAAAACACCATCCTTTACTCTACAAGGCAGTGCAACGCTGAGCGGTTCCGACGTGGCATGCTAACTTTATTTGTGTCAATATCTCGCACCGTCGCAGACGGCAGCATATACACGTGCGAGATATTAGCACAATTAAATTTAGCATGCTGCGTCGGAACCGCTTAGCGTTGCACTGCCTTGTACTCCGTTCATCCGCAGCGCATATTCCATGCCGATCTCACCGTCTTTGTAATGCTAATCTCACAGTGAAAGCTACACGTGAATGGTAAGTAAATCCATATCGATGTCGCCATAAATTATATTATTTTCATGTTTCTCATGATCCGATTGTTGAAGTGGTTGGATGAGCTAAAAGAGGAAGGTTCACGTGGAAATGGATGAATCTTGCCCACTTATTTTTTTGTTCTCTCCTTACGGGAGATTGCTTCTCCTGTGTGGCTTGATGTGCAATGTCAAATTTTAAAAAAACATCAAGCCTGTGTGGCTAGCCTATGGCACTTATACATGCACTCATAGCAACATTACTATATACTTTGTGTGTATACTTTTGCTTGATTTTTTAAGATCAAAGACAGTAAAATTAATAATTTGAGACCAAATCGAACATAGATACACCCATGTATGAATGATCTAGAATGGACCACTTCCCGCTAATACACACAAAACCTATTGAAGCCTTTTCACGCGTTAAAGCTATTGTGGAGTACAAGCTTGTACATGTATAATGATATAGGTTTAGACTCTACTAGTTCATGTACTGGGAAAGGGTTTTGTTTTTGTTAAAACCGATTTATGCCATATTATAATCTTTGAATAGTTGGTCAAAAATTCATAAAGATTATGATGCATTAGTATTAAAATCTATTTCCAACAATGGTTTAAATTAGTGAACATGACAGTTTCTGACCCTAATTTGTTAAAACTGATGAGTATTCCATTCCATGGACTTTGATATGAAAGTCATTCCATTATCAATACACATGTGAATATTTTCCTGGGAATGATTTGTTCAGTCAATCAAGCAAAGAGAGGCATTGAAAGGAGAGTCTCAGGATGGTTGAGAATGCAGAGGGAGAGAGAGAAGGGGGAGAGCTGAGGGGAAGGAGAAAGCAAGTGATAAACAGAGCAAGATTATGAATAGATTGCATGTGTGTGTGTGTGATTGTGTGTGTGTGAGAGAGAGAGAGAGAGAGAGAGAGAGAGAGAGAGAGAGAGAAGATAGACCATGATCATGATGGACATAGAGACAGAACAAGAGACAGGTGGAAGAATATGGACAGGGAGATGGGAAATAAAGGAAACGAGGATAGATAGAGAAACGAATGAAGAGAGAGGAGAGAGACGGGATTGAGATATGAAAGGGAACAAGTTGAACGGGAGACAGAGAAAGAGAGAGAGAGTAATACGAACTTACTCATGATGCTCGTACATCACGGTATTATGATCCATGATTTTCACAAGAATTATGATTTTTATCCCTACCAAACATTATGGAAAAGAAACCGGCAGATCCTCAAAAGGACGCTTTGCATGTTCTAAGCAAACATTTAGCAAAACTCTAGAAAAAAAAGAAAAGTACATGGTACTATAATTATGAATATCTTCAGAATTTTGACATTACCCACATAAAGGGAGACGACACTTCATATTTGGGTAACTAGGCCCCTCAGATTCGAGCAGGGATGTGGTGTATTCATAATGAAAATCAGGATCATACGGTTGTCTTAACTTTCTGAAACTTGCTGATATTATTTTATCTATCTGAAAATGTACTGAATTATTGAGACATGAAATTTCAAGCATTGATATTATGTTTGAACTTATATGAATCTTACCAATCACAGTGGTCATGATGGTAGTGTCCGAACCAAGCTGCCTCCAACACGCAGTCGTTACCATAATCTATTGCAATATGTATCTATGTTCGATTTGGTCTCAAATTATTAATTTTACTGTCTTTGATCTTAAAAAAATCAGCAATATGAAGTACTCAATGTATATTTTGAAAAATTTATGAAATTTCTTGCAATAAATGCATGTAGACAGTGAAAATATAACGTATTAATCTTACCAATCATGCTGGTAGAGTGCCTCAGCCGTGCTGCTTTTAACACACAGAAGTCTATGGGGTTTCGCAGACAATAGCCAGTGGGCCTGGACGTTTGTGCATAAAAAACGCCATATTCCCTACTCTGAGAGGTGTCATAAGGCTGATCATACTGGGACACTATTACAGTATAAGTGCTCATTTATGCATGAAAATCATGATTATATCCCTCTTAACATACCGTAGCAAAAATTAACAGAATAATATCTTTTCTACTATTAGAAAAACATAATGGCATTGGTATGCCCAATTTTTAGTGAAACTTTTAGTGCTTTTTTCCACACTTTGATGTTTTGTAGAATCAAGGTCAATGGAATGACTAAAGAAACTCTCTAAATCAACTCCTTATACTAATATTACTCTGAAAAACTATTTTCTTTATAATTGAACGATGTCTAGTTCAAAAGATATGTAGTAATTTTGAAATTTCATCAAAAATCCAAAATTGCCGATTCTGAACCCCATGGGACATGATTTGGCAATGGGAACATAAAAATTCATTAATTAGACACTTCAGGCATGACAAAAACTTGGTTTAAAAAAATGTATCTCGATGGTGCACAGGAACCCCTATTTCCAACTAGACTATTTTATCTTGGTAGATTTTGCAGACCTGAAGGCATTTGAACAGAGGCTGACGGAGGTTGTGGGATACCTGCGACCCTATGCATGGAGATGGACAGGTGAGATAATCATACGGCACAGAAAATTGTTCAAAAAATGAAAGCTTTATGCCTAAAAGCAAATGCCACAGAAAAATATAATCACACAAATATAGTGCATGTCTCAAATCTGCATCTATTAAGTTATAGCACACCGTTAAATGAGTACACATAAGGGCCATGGTTTTGTGCAGATACGTAGATATATGTTCATGTAGGTTTGTTTTATTTCCCAATTGCCAATATGTAAACTTATTTTCTTTTGACATGGTGGCTGTTTGAGGTGGTTTACCAAAGGATATATGAATGAGGCTTTATTGCCATGTGTTTTTCCCTTGGTCAGTTAATATGAATACACAAGGCATTGTTTATTATTATTTTTTTTGTTGTTGTTGATATTTATTATTATTATCATTATTATTATTATTATTATTATTATCATCATTACAACATTATTTCCTACATTAGGGGGAATCCTAACAATGCAGTTTATTTTGTCACAATAGGAAAACATATTGCTTGCTGAATTGAAGGAAAAAAAATGTTTGGAAAAGTATTTCTAGGGTAACAAGTCAGTTTGATCTTATATTTTGCTTTTTTTTTTTTTCTTATGCAGTGGTCCTCATAGTGATAACTGTGTGTACAACATGTGGTGCCTGGTACTGGCTATTGGATGAAGAAACATCAAAGGTATTTATTTCTCTTTATCCTACACCTATCTCTTCCCTGTATATTGAATCCAGTTATACAGATATATCCATATAGGCCACTAATTTTGTGCCATTTTCTTTTTCTCATAAAAAGGATACAACTTTGAAGTAGTGATATTCACTTCAGTCGCACTATAACGATTGTGATTGCTATTGAAAATAAGATGTATTCATAATGAGAAAATATTCAAAATACAATGAATCCAAATTACTACAATGACTACAGGTCTAAACAATTATTGATGTATTCATAGATTATTGTATATTGTAGATGAGTACTGTTGTTTTCCTTCAGAAAGCTTTATTCAATGACGCTAGTAACACTGATACATGACTCTCCTATGTACATGTATACTACATACATAATCACTGCCTATCATTCCTTGGTAATAAGTTGTTTAATCTTATGTGATCTTTCCCCACATAGTATAACTATTATCACATGCGATCAAGTTTTCTGAAGTACTCATTCCACAAGTTCAAACCATATCGGACAACTTTAATGCATGTTCCAGCTTTTGCAGACAGCCTCTTTTTACAACTTATTTGTGAGATAATCCTGGGGCTATATGGGTATTCTAAAAACTATGCTATCTTGTGTGTTAGTGAAAAAATGTTAATTGTCATTACAAAAATTGAAATTGTGGGGAATAGACACCTGCCATTGGTGCTCATGCCTATGTTTCTTTTCTCTGTATGCATACATGGCCAGCTTTGCGGACATTAACCTATGACATGTCTCAATTCCATTGTTTTTTTAAAATGACGATGGACATCATTTTCACTAACATAAAAAGATAACATAGTGGTAGTTTTCAGATTACCACCCCTGAAATCTTCTTGTAGACATAACACATCCATGGTAACGTCATGCCTGTCCAGGATGGTTACGTTACTCACCCATAATTATCCCATTGTCTTAATACAGGTATCTTTCATTCAGTCTTTAAAGAATCACCCTTTCTTTGCAAGTAGTGGCTCTACACTCATTATTCTATTCATGGCAGGGATCCATAAAAGAGTTATTTCACCAGCAATGTATCCTTTTATTCAACTATACCCAGATTAACATCATGTAAGTATGTTGTGGAGTGTTACTAGGAATATAAAACGTTTCTGTTCTTGCATTTTTAAAATAAAAAGATTGTGATAGCTAGAGATAGAATATTAAAGCCACTTGGTAAGCTTGCCATAAGTTTTTCTTTAGATTTCTTTAAAGTTACATGTAGTGGATAAATTCCAATGTTCTAACAATTCTTAGCTGATGTGAAGTATATTACTTTTTCCCCCTCTCCTTGGAATATTAAACAGATGAGAAGTGAACATATTTGAGCTACTCCCAGGATCTAAATTCCTATGTGTGACAAGTTTCTGTAAGAGCAAGGCACAACAAATTGTACAAACCTCTGTGAGATTACTCTGCCGTGAGCTGAAAAGCTGGCAGAATGGAGTGATAGCTTTCATTGTGGGAAGCTTATTCAATTTATTTACACCAGAGTTGATTGGAATATCATGGATGGAGCATAAATATATCTGCACTTCCTTGTTTATGTATATGCATGTACTTTGATTCACATGGAACATTGTGAGACCATATTTAACAAAATTTATTTTCATTTTATTTTTTCTGCCTGAACTCAGAATACATACATATGTATGCTCCTTAAAACTTGACTACAGAACAATGAGTTGAATATATCTAGTTACACACAACGAAGGGTAATGTAAATCTAAAGAGTATCACTTTGTAGATAGACATGTTTTAATGAGGTGAGTTTTAATATTTGAGGAATTTGAAATGTCCTTGTTTGTTTAATCATTTTCATGTAGTATGTTTTCATACTTGTGTAAAAAAAATTATCTGAATTTATTACTTTTTAATCTCGAATATTGATTGCAGATTATGACACTTAAAGGGGGTACCCAATGCTGAAACAATGTTAGTTCATTTAAAAGATCATGATTTTATTAGAAGAAAATCATCTGCCTTAAATTTTTTTTAAATTCGTGTTGCCAGAAAATCCTCGAAATATGGTAAGATTTCAGGATATTTTGGCCCCTCAGCTGTGTCCCAATTTCAGCTAGGTAACCACAATGACGTCAAAGTGGTTACCCAGGTTCGCGTATTGCAGATGTGTTGCGCGCTAGACTGTACAAAATGCATTACACCTTGCGCGCATTTTGCTATAATTGCGCGACAAGGTAACCACTTTGACGTCATTGTGGTTACCTAGCTGAAATTGGGACACAGCTGAGGGGCCAAAATATCCTGAAATCTTACCATATTTCGAGGATTTTCTGGCAACACGAATTTAAAAAAAATTTAAGGCAGATGATTTTCTTCTAATAAAATCATGATCTTTTAAATGAACTAACATTGTTTCAGCATTGGGTACCCCCTTTAACAATATCGGCACAGATGAATCATTCTATGAATATATTGTTTTGGCCACAATTTACTTTCCTTGATGGTGTTTCTTTTCAGAATAACAGCAAGATGTAGAAAAGTTCTTGCACATTTCAACATGTCATGTGATGATGTAAGTATTTGTGGTTACATTTTGGTTTTTTTGAAGGTTCATCACTCTGAAAATTTGTAATTCCAAAAATGACATAGGGTTCATAATTCCAAAAGAGAATAGGGTTTGTAATTCTGAAAATGAAATATGGCTTATTATTGAAATAGAAGCCCATTTCATTTTCTGAAAAACAAACTTTCAGAGTAATGAACTCTTAGAATTAATTTTCAGAATTATAAGCTCTATTTTATCTTTGAAATTATGAACCATATTGCATCAAATGTTCAGAATTATGAACCCCCTGGTATAGGAAATTTTCGTTTTTGAATTGTGAACATTGCGGAATTAAAAACATTTGGAACTTCAGAAAAAATGACTTGTGATTGAAAATTACTAATCATGTATACATGGAAAATGGCTTGTATTGCTGTATACAATGTACACTGCCCTCCAAAAGTTTGGGTACATCTGTAATAAGAATTGATTTCTCACAATCACTCACAGTTCATTTATCATCAGATTTGTGGCACTTCACCAGTATGGTATCAAACTGAAGAGTAGACATCAGCCTTCAAGTTGACACCAGTTTAACATATGTAAAAGCATTCCAAGAGGCAGTCATGAGTTAAAGACACAACATACCCCCCCCAAAAAAAAAAATAAATAAATAAATAAATAAAAATTAAAGAATAATTATTAATTATTAAATTAATAAAGAATAATAATAACAATAATAATAATAATAATAATAATAATAATAATAATAATAATAATAATAATAATGATGATGATGATGATGATGATGATGATGATGATGATGATGATGATGATGATGATGATAATAATAATAATAATGATAATAATAAAAATAATATATTTTTTTTAATTTAAAAATTTAAAAATTTAAAAATTTAAAAAATATAAAAAATATAAATAAATATATATATGATTTCCAGTGGAAAATATGAGGTAATTGGTTTGTCCAGTTGTGCAAGCTTTTTTGTCCTTTCGGCATTTTACAAACTTTGACCCTTGTTTGTACTGATGAATATACAAAATTTTAATAATAATTTCTTTACTCATGCAGAAAACTAATATTTTCATCTAAGAAACACATTTTGGGGATCAACACAATGCTTTTTGTTTTCTTTTTTCTCATGATGTGAGGTCATATTTTATTGTTTATTCTTGGCATTTGTGTTAATTTTACAAGGAAAATAATGCCTAAATGAATAATACTTTGGCATGAGATGCGCATTTCTTTATTTTTCAAAGTTTCATTTTAATAATCATGTTTCGAATCATAGAGACTTTTCATCAGAGAACCCACCCCTGGTAGCGACCAAAGCACGGCACATCCTTGGCATCCAGCTGGTCAAATGGTGGAAGTAGTTGTGGAGGTCATCACTGGAAATGTCTATCCATGCCTTCTGAATAATTTTCAACAGATGAGGCTCACTTGTTGGGCATTTTTCTTGGAAGTTCCTGTCCAGTTCTTCCCATAGTATGATTTTCAGGACCCCCTTTTCTTCTGTTTTCTAAAGGTAGTTTTTGCATAGCCTTGATGGATGTTTGCGGTAATTTTTCTGCTGGAAGACAAACTTGTGGAGGTAGTCCCTGAAAATGTCTTTCAATGCCTTCTGAAGATAAAGCTCACTTGCTGGGCATTTTTCTCAGACCTTCCTATTCTGACCTTCCTATCCAGCTCTTCCCATATCAACTCTAAAGGATTCAGATCTTGGACTGTGGTGACCAATGCATGATTTTGCAGACACCTTTCTCTTCTTTTTTCTACAGGTAGTTTTAGCACACACAGCCTGGCTTAAGGAATGCAAAAGTTTTTCATCTTCAGGAGGCATAGAAAGGCCTTTCCAGTGACTACCTCCACAACTTGACCAGTCAGATGCCCAGGTTGTGCCGTGCTGTGATCGCTGCCAGGGGCGGGTTCTTAGATTAGACATCTTTATGAATCAAAACATATTACAAATAAAACTTTGACAAATAAATAAATGTTCATCTCATGACATATCATCATTCATTTAGCCATTACTTTCCTTGTAAGGGTACCGGGTATACACCGGGTATACACAAATGCAAAGAATATAACTTCCCATGAAAAAAAGAAAACATAAAAGCGTTGTGGTGTTCCCAAAATGTTGATGTGTTTCCTGGATGAAAATACTAGTTTTTTGCATGAGTATAGGAATGCGTATTGTATATCAGTCAACAAATCTTTGATATACATCAGTACAAATGAGGGTCAGAGTTTGTAGAATGTCGAAAGGGTAAAAATGCTGGCACAACTGAACAAACCAATGACCTCAAATTTTCCACTGGAAATGATATTTTGGGGGGTATGTTGCCTTTTTAATGCATGACTGCCTCCTGAAATGCTTTAGATTTGTTAAACTGGTGTCAACATAAAGGCTGATGTCTACTCTTCAGTTTAATGCCATATTGTTGAAGTGCCACAAATCTGATGATAAATTAACTTGGTGATTGTGAGAAATCAGTTCTTATTACAGGTGTGCCCAAACTTTTGGAGGGCAGTGTATGTGTATTGTGATACTTCAATTGAATTTAGTCAGTTATCACATTATGACATACATGTGTTTGATTCAGCAGATGAGAATGATGAATTGTGACAGCATGGTTATGATATGACAAAGAGCATGTTTTTAAAATAATTTTTATTTATTTATTTTTTAAAATCATGTTATATCAGAGCTCATATACATTTATGTACAGAGGCTTTATTATACCCCCGCCAAACCAAGTTTGAAGGGGGTATATAGGAATCAGCGTGTGGACGGACGGGCGGTCGGTCGGTCGGTCAGTCCGTTGCAAATCTTGCGCATCGAACTACTTCCTCATTTTTCGAGCAATGCTCATGAAATTCGCCACACACATTGGTCTTGGGATGAAGATGTCCAAGACATATTTTTTGAATGTGTTGGAAACTCCATTGCCATGGTGACGGCATATTATGGCAATAAATTAGGTTGAAATCTTGCGCATCAAACTACTTCCTCATTTTTCAGGCAATGCTCATGAAATTTGGCACACACATTTGTCTTGGGATGGAGATGTGCAAGACGTATTTTTTGGATGTGTCGGAACTTGCGTTGCCATGGTAATGGCATATTACGGCAATAAATCAGGTTGAAATCTTGCAGATCAAACTACTTCCTCATTTTTCGAGCAGTGCTCGTTAAATGTGGCACTCAGATTGGTCTTGTGGTAAAGATGTGCAAGACATATTGTTTCAATCTGTGGTAAATTGCATTACCATGGTAATGACATATGGCAATAAAACTATTGAAAATATTGAACATCAAACCATTTCCTCATTTTTGGAGCAATACTCAGGAAATTTGGCACACACAGTGGGGTGGGGGTATTAATTACGGTCAGTGATATTCTAGTATTTTTTTTTTACTTTGCCTCCCATCCAATATTTTTTTTCTTTCCTTGGGGTAATCCCCCCCCCCCCCTCCAACCCAACTTTTGAATTCCTGGCACTGCCTTTGAATACTGGCCCAATAGTGACATCAGGTTGTTGATTTGCAACCTTTTCATAAAGGTATGGCAAAGCATGGCAAAATATTTTGTAAACAAACAACGTAAATAATATGATTGTTCTTGCAGACTGGAAAGCTAATTTTGAAGCCACCGAGAAGTGGGAGTACCCCATACAGACCAAACACAAGATGGCCCAATGACCAACAGTCTGAACACACCTCTCATCACACCTCTCATCAGCACAATCAATGATGCATGATGTAGGAATCTGTTCACATTAGAAAGTTAAACTGGGATGTGATGTTATTGAATTATGTGATGAATATAAGATCTAGATATGTTTCCTCTGTGCAGTTATGTTCCTTTTGTACATGAAGATTTTTGCATCATAATATTATTTGCAATGCAATAACTTTTTCAATTTATATAAATGTAAAATTGTATTTTTTTCAGCCTGATTTTTCCTCAGTAAGAGAACACACTCAGCTCATATGTAGTCTACTAATAAATCAAATTTTTATTAGTTATATTCTATTTTTCATTTTTTTTTAAATACCCTTAGGCTCCAACATCAAAGCTGGTGCACAAACCATAATGGTTTTGCACTGTCTTTCTGTCTGTCTCCATATCTTAATTGGATACCTCAAATACCATTTGAAGTATAAACTTCAAACTTGGTATTATGCATCATAAGCACTATTGGTAAATAAATCAGTCAAATTTAGGGATGAGTACCGATAGGTTAAAGTTCACAGGGGTCACGATTTAGGTTTTTAGTCATGTTGTCAAGATTTCTTGAGAGCCATTATTTGTGGTACAGTTTGATACATGAGGTCAAAATTTAAAGGTCATAGAGATCTAGTTACTTGACATTTAATGTAAGTTTGTATTCCTTCATGCAATCACTTAAGAACAGATGGATGCTAAAACTTTTACATCCCAGGGGAGATAGCTTAAGACAAACTTAATATTTAGCAATTTTGCAGGTTGAAAGTTTGATAACCATGTGGGCAAGAGTTACCCTTTATGTTTATATTTCTGAAGTCTCCAATCACATATGATTCTCTCCTGTCTTGCTTAACAAGAGGCCCAATGCTGAGGAATGAGAGCAATTAACCCTTCAGTAAATACTGCATTAGAGTAGTTAAAGTTTTTGTCAACACAGGCTTTTGTGAATTTCAGTCCTCAAGTCTAATATAAATTTATGGAGGTGTTGTAGTCGATGGTTTACCCACTTGACTGGAGATGCAAAGGTCATGGTTCGATCCCCGGCATGGCACTTATGTCTTTGAGCAAGGCATTTTATCTACATTGCTCCTCTCCACCCAGGTGTTAAATGGGTACCCGGCAAAAGTCACTGTGGATTGATCAGCATTATGAGCATCTGCAAAAGGTACCTGGCCAGAATGTTCCCCAAGGAGTGGAGAAGGTGCATACATTGTGTGCGGGCAAGCCATGAATCCGATGACCGGGGTAATAATAGGTCTGTAGAGCGCTAAGAGACATTGTAGAAGTATTAGGCGCTATATAAATCTAGAATATTATTATTCAAAATTTGGAAAATTTGTAAAGCATCAGAGACCTAGTGTATGCGCAGTGAAAAAACAAACATTTCTACATATTTCAGAGTTATTATAAATTGACAGGAATACCGGTAATTAGCAGTTATGATAACCTGAGATACGGCAGTACTCTGAGATGTTGACATAGTATTTGTTAAATTTCATGATATAACTATAATAATAATTATAATACTCAGTTCATGTATAGCGCATATCACATATTTATCATTGTCTCTTTGCACTTCCAAAGAGCTTTGGGATTATTACTCTGGCTCCAGCCTAGTTACCATAATGAAGGCGCTGAAGGGCGATTCCATGCAGTGTGTCCCATACAACATTTTTTGTCTTTTTTTTCCACATATTTCATCCAAAAATGAAGAATGTCTCAATGTGACCTTTGAATAGTGGTGCTTTCTGGTATCACCTCCTACAGACGATGTCATTTCAAAAGATTTTTCATTCATGGATGAAATATATGGATGAAATATATGGATAAATGTCATATGTCGTACAGGACACTCTGCACGGAATCGCCCTGAAGCATTCTAGGAATTTATTCCTAACAGTACCCATTTACTTCACCTGGGTTGAGTGTAGCAAATGTAGATACATATCTTGCCAAGGGACTCTAAAGCAGTAGGCAGGGATTCACAGTCCAGAGACTTATCCACTAGACCGCAACATCTCTTCATTCTTTGATGTAAAGTATAGGCTCAACTCTGTCTTAGTGAGGGACATATCTTGTTTTGATAAACAGCTATAAAAACAATAATGATACTTATCAATATTTGAATGATATCCTTGGATGTCATCTGAATCATGTGAACTAAATTTGTTTTTTCTGCAAAATCTCTCTATTAATGTTGAATTGTTTTCAGATGGAATATATCTCATGAGCTTTTAACATGACATAAGTTTTGTATCACCTGAAACAAACTAATCAAATTTATGAAACCTTTTCTTTTCTTTATATTGTATTATTCATAGTCCTGAATGAATGAACTTAGAGAGACAGCGGTATCTCACACACATTCAGTATTCAGCATAATCCCACGGTGTGCATGTTAATGTGTATTCTATTTTTATGCACATGTGTGGAAAATACTGTGAATTGACTTCATGTGCATTGTATGGTTTTGACACAAAATAATATGTAAAGAGGTTGATCACTATTGGGATTAGCTCTTTGAATTGGCAATTTAATAATGTCATGAGTTCCCTAGTTTATACCCATGTATAACACTTTTTTCCATAACCATCACCAGCAATCCATGTATGCCCTAGTATAAGTCAGTGTTATTTGAGAGAGAAAAAAAGATGAATGCAACTGCGTCTCTTATATGCTTCCATCTAAATTCAGTTGATGGCTCAACCTGTTCTTGAAATATTGTGATAACCAGAATAAAAAGCCTACAATTACATGTTAGTAAACCTTTTTGACATTTGACCTTATACCTTATAACCCCAAAGTCTGATCACTTTCTTTATCTCCTCCTATTCATGAAAACAAAATAGTTGAGATATGGTGATAACGGAAGCTAAAAAAACCCATTGATTTCACATATAATGAAATCTATAACCTGTCACCTTTGACCTCCCTGAAGAAAAATCTAATCAGATCGTCTTTCTATGGTGATACCTATTAGCGCCAAGTTTGAAGTTCATACCTCGAGTTATCACAAGAACGAGGCTAACTCCTGAAATTTCAGAAATTGACCTCTGTGACCTTTGACCTATGTACCCCCAAATCAGGGGACCGTTTCATGAAAGATGTCAGCTCTGACAAGAGGCCAAAACCTGCAATTTCAGAAATTGACCTGTTACCTTTGACCTTTGACTTATGTTCCGGAAAATCTAATCAGATCGTCTACCTATGGTGATGCATACTAGCACCAAGTTTGAAGTTCATACCTCGAGTTATCACGAGAACGAGGCTAACTCCTGAAATTTCAGAAATTGACCTCTGTGACCTTTGACCTATGTACCCCCAAATCAGGGGACCGTTTCATGAAAGATGTCAGCTCTGACAAGTTGTCAGACTCTGACAAGTTCAGTAATATCCTTGGTTCTGATTGGCTGAGAAGCACTGGCCACTGACTGTTACTATGGTAACTGTCAGAATCTGACAACTTGTCAGAGCTGACATCTTTCATGAAACGGTGCCCTGATCAGATCATCTTCCTATGGTGATAATGGTGATACATACTAGCACCAAGTTTGAAGTTCACACCTCTTGTGGTTCTTGAGTTATTGTGAGAACGAGAAAGCGGGACGTACAGACGGACGGACAACCCCAAAACGTAATGCCTCAGGCACCACCTTTGGTGGGTGGAGGCATAAAAATGTTGTTATTCCCCATACATGTAGTTCTTGCTTGATATGACATGAAATTACCAATTTTTGAGTCATTGCTCCCTGTTGAGGGTTAACTTTTTTCTTAAGACACTCAAATTTTTAAAACAAGCTCTCCCTCTATAATGCTTTCTTTAGTAGTGTATCATAATTATAATGCATTGGAATGCAGACCTTTAGGTAAAGAATACATCTGTATAAATTTTTGTGTTTTAGTTCTCATGGAAAAATGTTGGGTTGTGTATATTGTATTAAAGTAAAGTTACCAAGCAGTGGTATAACATACTAAGTCTGTCTTTTTATATTTTTTTGCTGTATATGCAATCCATGTTTTCGCTTCCAAAGAGGAAAATACCAAATATACATGTTTGTATTTATTTGCCATTATACACATTTATGTTTGCTTGAAAAACTGATGAGGACCACTTTTCAACTGATGAGGACCACTTTTCAACTGGACGTCCTTGTGTAATATCAATGTATGGTGCAGTTCCTTTTACTCTCATCACAGGAGAAATAATAAGTGTTGGGCTTACATGTATTTCAAGTGAAATAGAGATGGACAGAAACAGAGAAATAGAAAGATAATGAGAGAGAGAGAGAGAGAGAGAGAGGGAAGCCCTATAGAGTACCGAAGTGCTGACGTCATATTCGCTTGTCGTCCGGAATACTGATTCCAAACAACAGAGACCGTGCATGAGGTTCACCGTGAAACCATTCAAGCAACGGGCTGGAGCAGGGCAAATTCCGTGTTAGGCCCTGGTGTGATCACCACGCCATTGTTTTGCTCAAAATTGTTTGGAACCATCAACCTTGACAACTTGGCAGGTATGACATCACACTTCGGTACTCTATAAAGCCCTATGTTGTAACAGAAATTCTAGGTGTAAAAAAAAAAAAAAAATTGACACTTTCGTTTGTTAATAACTCAAAAGCTATAACTCACATGGGACTGAGGTTTTCACATTGTAATATTGAAGGATTGAAAATATATTTGGAGTAAGTTTTATGACCTCTATTTGAATACTGTTCTTAAAACAATGCTCTGAATATTTAGATTTTCACTTTTTGAAAATCAAGGCCACAAAATTTGTGTGTATCAGTGATTAAGTCACAGCACAATTGCCATTGTGCACTGAAGCTGAAATTTCCAGAGCACCTCTTTATAACTAATCATGAATTATTAATGACACTGGATAGCAAAAGGTTGGCAGAAATGGCATGTGCCATGCATAATCGCAATTGTAGTGTTCTGAATTAATTACTGACACATAGAGATTTTGTGGTCTCAATTTTTCAGAATTTATAAATCTAATTAATTATTATTTGTATGAAGGGTTTTCAGGCGACCAGAAAAATTGGCGTATCTCATGGTTTGCGCGAAAGTTCCCGGGTGACCGTGCAATTTTAAAACAATATCTCATGGTTTTGTAAAAGTACCCGGATGACCGTGCAATATATCTCCATATCTCATGGTTTGGGGTGCGCGTGACGCGTAAAAAAGTGAATACGCGCTTAAAGACGCAAAGGTTAAGACAATGGATGTATGCGCGCAGCTCTTGCAAGATGCTTGGGTAAGGACAAAAATGTTTTTCTACCTGTGTTTTATGTCGAAGTCAATACAAAAACATAAGGACATGTAATGGTGAAAATTGACGAACTCGGTATCATACAATTAATAATAATAATATTGAATGGCTTTTCTTTCGTTGGACACAAGGATATATCGTACTCGCGTTGAAAATATTTCACTCGTCGTGCCGACTCGTGAAATATGCTCATAGCTCGTGCGATATATCCTTGTATCCCACTCAAGGCCATTCAATATTATATAAATATTCAGAGCATCATTTAAAGAATATTAAGGAAATTTCATAAAACTTATTCCAAATAAATTTGACATTTTGAAAACCTCAGTCTGATACAAGTTTCAACTTTTGAGTTGCTAACAATAAAAATTATCAATTTTTTTACACCAAGTAAAGTCAGAGAAACACATTGGTGAAAGTTCGACAAAATATGAATTAAAGTCATGGTTTGTTGGCATTAGATCAGTATACATGCACCAGTGGGAATTTCAGATTTGTGAACTGGTAAAATCTCTGTGGTATAATGGCATACAACTCTCAAATTTGACAAATGACTAAAATAAAGTGTTCTATAAATATTAATGCTGAGCTGGATCTTTATCCATATGGGGTACAACCCTGAGGAAATAAGGTGCTTAGAACAGATGGAAAATATTCAAAATACTGATATTTTAAGAGTACAACAAATAGGAGAGTTGCCATCCCCAAATATGTCACAATGTAGTGACCAATTTTTGATTCTCATAGATTTAATGATCTTAGCTTTCATAGCTTTCTTACTATTCAACTTTGTTCACACTTTCACCAACTTGTTTCCCTGACTTTCCTGTTTTAAAAACAATGTAAAGGTTTAATTGCCCTTTAAAATACTTCTCCATGAGTGTCATAATCTAATAAATGACAACAAATAAAAACATACACAATTCATAATAGTAAAAGTGCAATAGATAAATTTAATTGTTGGAAATGATCAACCAATCTCCAAACACAATTTCACAATTTGATGCAAGAAAGAACTCCCAATAGCCTACTTGTGCAATGAGGTAATGATTTAACTACACTTTAAAACTTTCAAACATAGCAGACACAACTGATGATAAGGGTGCCTCAGCTCTCTGGGGGAAAAATAAACAAATCAAACAAACTGGCACAGAAATAATCAAACCAAAATACTTCAAGAATGAGCTCAAACTGCTCAATGACTAGACCTATACCAGTACATGTAATACAGTGCAGGACCCCATCTCATAAAGAGTTTTGATTGATTCAATAGCAACCTTTATACGACGGGCCCAGGAATTCTCTAGAAGTGTAAGCATGACAAGCAAAATTTAGCATCATAATATACAAGTAGTACTGTGAAAATTTTATGAATAAAAGAAAATAAAGAAAATAATGAAGATGCAATAATTCATAAAAAGTTATCAGGGCAAATTCATTTTTCATTGAGTGCTGTACATATTAAAAATCAATCAATGTATGTATTCCTCACAATCATCAGAAGAGCATAATATAAACATAATATACTTCATGATGGAGTAAAAATATCCTTATACCACTATTGCTGATATGATACATGTATTTATTGCTGCCATAAACCTTTCTCATTTTCCAAACTACAAAAAATAGTTTTTGAGGACATAAAGCTATCTGAGAGCCAGAAGGGCATTAGCTCTGTAAAAGTACATGAGTTAATGCCCTTCTGACCTTTAACCCTTTCAAGACAATTGACCACATTTTGTGGTTTAGCTCAATAACTTTTGATTCAGAGCTCTAAAAAATATACCAGACACATTAGTAGAAAGAGCAAAAATTTCTGCACATACTGTGTCCATTTTTGTTGCATGACCATATTGCGTTTGATGCCAGGAATTTTAAAAACAAGAATAAGCTTTAAAATTCTTAATTGGCAACACATTGAGAGGTTCAAAACATTGTTCTTCATCCACATTGGCATTTTTTTCAACTTTTCGACAAAATTCCTAACCATGTGCTCAAAGACATTACACATTATTAGAACCATGTAGCACTAAAAGAAAAATATCATTGGTGCCAATTTGAAGAACGAAATGTGATCAACTTAGCCCTTGAATAATTCCTGTCCTGAAAGGGTTAACAGACGAATGAGACGATACATGTACTTGAGCCTTTGCACAATTTTCTCCCTAATTAAATATTCAATTAAATATTACATGTGTATATGTGGCCTTAAGCAATAAAAAGTATGATTGGTACATGTATCTCATGGTAATGTGCAGATTTTGTAAGATCTCAAAAATGCAACGTAATGCAAATTTCTTCACATATACATGTATTTACACTAAAATTAACTGGAAATCATGAATGGAAGACAAAAAGGTTTAATACCTTGTATCATTACACACAATCTTCTCAAACAAAAGAAACAGGCTTGATAAGAAAACATTATAATTAGTTAATTACAGTATTATATTGATTCATCTTCATAATGTATATGACCATGATTTTAACACAGAGTTAATCTCTGACCAAATACAATTTTATTACAGTTTAAAACATCTATAAATCCCAAGATACAAAATTAATTTGTAGTAACAATGCAGACCAGTAGTCCATCAAAAATATACACAAATCTAAAAGTATTTTGAATCATGTTTAATCAAGGTCAGTTAATTAGTAACATACATTGTCTTCCCTGTGTGAGAGGTGCAACTATGAATAAATTACAATACAGTCTGTAATTATAACCCCATTCGAAGGGTCAAATAAATACCATCTATGCAATGATTTGCATCAAAAAGAAAAGAAAAAGAAAGAATAGAATAAAGAAAAGAATGAAGAAGTAGAAGAACAAAATCTGTTATATCTTGAAAACTTCGGTCTTATGAAACCATGTCTTGACAGACTATGTTCTCTCAAAGGTATCCAACAACAAAGAAATTCAACCCTTTACATACACATATCAGTACATGTACATGTATGTTATGTTTTATATCATGAGAACACCACACACTTAGTATGGATGTGTTAGTAACATTAACATATGTATATTGGTAACAGGTAAATCAAGGTAAGGCAGTCATCTCAGAGATCTAAGAAAATAACAATAATACTGATTGATATATTTCATCTGACATCTCAGTCTTTATGATAAACCTTGAATACAACAGGAAGTCATAAATACCCATCTGGGCATACACACTCCCCCCCCCCCCCCCCCCCATTCTTATACATGTACATGTATAATGCAAAATTTTGCAAACGATAACCAAAGGTCAAAGGCCAATGACATTGGTTTGCTGCTGCTAAGATGACATTAAACATCTTTTCTATTTGAAAATTAAACACAAAACCATTTTTCATTCAACATTTCAAAATATTATTTCATTATGAAATCACCCCTCATTGAGGAGAATTCTACATTTCACGGGCCCCATGTCCCTATGTTCAATTTATTCTTACTGATTCTAAGTCCCATTGGTTTAGTGCTGTAGCTCGCAAGCCAAATTTCTGGTCTGGTCTGGCTCATTAACTTCCTAAAAATCCTTACCTTGTTCTAGCCCGGTTTTTGTAACTCATTAAGGAACAGAGTTAGATATACAATTCTGACACCAATAAATGTCTGTTCTCTTCCTCTAGGGGCTTTGCAACAATACTCTATGCAGATATACAGACACACATGTATACAAATGTAGATGAGAAAAATAAACTTTCTTTTAGATAAAAGATAATAAATAATGAGCTTTTTTACACCTCTTTTCTATCGGACCTCTGTTACCGAGTTGGCATGATTTGTGTTTTAGTCTGGTTCGTGTCTGGCTCGCCTCAAAACCTTCAGTCTGGCGGGTTTGAGACCAGTTCTGGTTCTGAGCTTCTTATTGGTCTTATGAAATACTAACCTAAATATGACATAGGACCAAAGGCATATAGGACATAAATTCATCATTGTACAGTTGATGGGGAACTAGAGTGATCCATATAGATGAAGGAATGTACCGTAAATGCATAGTAAAAGGCTAAAGGAACTTAAGGAAGATATTTTGTTAAGCAAGGTAATGGAAGATAGTGGAAGACATGATACACATTCATCTATCAATGCCATAAACTTAATGGTACAAAATGATAGAAGAAAGCATCAAATTGAGTAGTGATTTCATTCATTATTTTCATGATCTCTAATCTGGATCACAAATGTTAATACAACACTTGTACAACATTAATCCATTCCAATGATTGGGGCAAAGCTCATATAAGTCAACTGAAATCCCATCCAAAGGGTATTTTACATAACGCCTTTTCTTTGCAGATACAAAGCGCTACATACATTGCTCCACTGTTTGGGCCACTCACTTCACAAACACCAGTTGAGCCAATACAATCCTTGTTCTCTGTGTACTTTCTTCCCCCACTTGACTGATACAAACAATACGAAGGAGAGGGCAGAACCTTTGAATAGTCCAGGTCCTGTTTTTTGATTGGTCTCTATGATTCAAGGTCCCATCACTCTTGTGAGATCCTCTATGGAAATAAGGTTGTCGATCAGTCCATAGATAGATACAATAGAAAGACACCAGTCAGGAGACATAATAAACCTCCAAACATTGCCCACTTATTACACTTGACTGGTCGCTCACAGGAAATCTGGGGAGTAAAATAAAAACATAAGAAATACATGAACATGTATTATCTTTATTTCAGTATATTTTGAAATAACATAGAAGAGACAATGAAAACGAACACATCATTATGTATCACAAAACACACTGATAAATTTCATGGTATCAAGCTTATCCCATTATATTAGAGGCAAAGTTGGGTACTTGTCATGCAATTACATTTTGAAAGGAAGTGGTAAAGGTTGATTATGGAGTGCAATAGAATAACTATCTATAGTAAGGTTTTGGAATTTGGATACCGGTAATCAAAATAATAACTAAATTGACCTGATCTCAATAAAAATCACATACAATGAAAATCACTACAAACATGATTATTATGGGACTACACACACATGCCGTATCAAAGTGTGTTTTAAATTTTCAAACTATTACTGGAAGAGTTGCTTTCAAATCTGTCAGTCAAATGATTAAATCATCAACTTGTGATTTCCATCATTGTAGCGACTACAACATTTTTCAAAAATACAATTTTCTGAGTGTCTGTCCGATTTTGTTTAAACTTTCACCAAGGACCTACATCTTTTGAGAAAAAACGCATACTTTCCCATTTATCTATATAGATGTACTGTTGCAGCCTACTACATGTACATGTATGTCATAGGAAATTAGAGAAGTAATACAACACAGCAGTTAATATGAATCTTACTTTGCCAGTTAGCTTTCTGTTTAACATTTCTGGTTTCTGCATAGAGTCTGCAGACAGGTTGACTTGAGAGGGTAATTGCTTTACGCCTAGAACCCTCTGAACCTTAGGGGTATTTCTCTGTCGCAGTCTTGTCCTCTGCAAGATTGGGGTAGCTTCTGTATCTTTAGCTGGTACAGTAGAACTTCTGGTGGTGTGCTTGTTTGCAAAGGCACTCATTCTGGATGTGACAGGGGTCTTTGATGGTGTCTTATTCCGTCTCCAGGTACTCTGTTCAGCCATGTTTTTCTTGTAGGCATCAAGGATCTCCCCACAGTGGATAAGATTTTCCTCTGGTTCCCATGTATCCCCTGATGGACCAAACCCCTTCCATCGAATCTTGTATTCACTCTCTCCATCTGCTGTCTGCCTGCAACTCAGAATTTCTTGTACCTAGTTACAAAAAATCAGTATAAAAGTAGACTAATCAATACAAATTTCATTTTCAATCAATACCTAAATGTGAGTATGAAATACAGTCGATTTGTCTTCACCTTTTGGAGGTTGATTTTTATTTCAGTCAACTTTTTTTCTTTTTTTTTTTTATGTGGTAACCATAATTCTTAGAAATGTGCTGTAAGTATACCAGAACAGCAAGTAGGGATTTAGGCAGGGGCTTGGCTTTGCCATCAACGGTCTCTATCTCTCTCTCCTACAGGTGCTACCGGTACATGAGTACACCATTCACATCAGAGTGTATGTAATGCAAACATTTGACTTTCTGTCCTGATAGCAGCAATTTCATCTGAAATGAAAAATCAGAGCTGCACAGAAGTATATTCTTATATTTAAAACAGATGTTTATACAGATGATTATTCTTTTGTTTGTTTGTTTTCAGTGGATGGCTATGTGTGGTGGAGTGATGAGATACATGTAACTGTAGGAGTAGGGATAAACAAAGAGAATATGGGTGAAAATGTGGTGTATTATTTAAAGTGATTGATTAACTTTGTGAAAAATTGTAAAATCAGCTCAAATGCCAGTGAATTGTGTGCAGTCCTCTAACTACATATATAATTAAGGATATGTGAAGGTATGAGAGAAAATGGAACCCGTTCACTATCCTAAAAAAGAGAAAATTGCGATCAATCGCTAGCGCAAGTCGCTCGGCTTCTTCACTGTGCTGCAGTCACAAAAACCAAGCACCAGCGCTTGGCGATTTCAGAGCGGGTTTCCAGCCCGTACGGTATTCTGTGATAGAGTGAGGTATGCCAACCGTAAGAGTTCTTTAGGGTTCGGTGGTACTCTATCCCGACATCAAGGTTCAATCGTAAATATCTTGATATATAAACGACCGATCAGCTTATAAAACTCAGGCGATTCCTGTCTGAGCTAAAGGTTTGCAATTATGATTACAGCATTAGCTGGAACAGTGATTTTTTTTTTCAATCCTGGGCAAAGTTAATCAATGCCTTTAAACATACAGTGTACAATCTTATATGATGTTTTTATTTACCAAAATATGAAAATGTTCATATTTATGTTTTCCATTTACTGAAACTAAATGAACAAAAGTCTGTTCATTTTGAAAGAGTACACTGTTATTATTAAAATCTTTGAATATGATTGTCATGCTCGAGTGATCCAAAGTCTATAGTGCAGTGTGCTATACATGTATGTTGCATTTTTAAATTAGAGAAAATTCATTTTCAGAGATAACAACATGCAACATACTGTCAAAAGTACGACTATATTGTGGATGAGGAAATCACTAGTTCGTTAGCATGCAAAAATAAAGTGCAGAGTCTATGATTATGGAATGCTCAATTCAATTCAATTCAATTTATTCCACATTTGATAAACAATGACAATGACAGAATACAATACATTGGAAATATACAGAAACATTAACAACAATAAAAACATGAAAATTCAACAATGATAGGCTAATAAATGTGTGTAACGAGATGAAGCTCTTCTTTGAGGAGTGAATGGTGGTTTCCTAAACCACGATAATGCCAAAAGTACTAGATCAACGACATCTCCTACACACTGTCAGCCAACTTGTCTGCCTCAGCATTTTGTTTCTTTGTCAAAAACCAAGTAAAAGTTAGACCTATATTAGACCGAAAAATCAAGTCTATTTCGTTTGAGGATATGCTCCTCTGAGACTGTCTGGCTTCATCGAATCCCTCTCCTACATAGACCAAAGTCTGCCCCAGCCACTCCCTTTGGGGTCGTTCGTTATGTGCTTACCCTGTGGTGCTACAAATATTCAGCGCATGGCAGCAGAGCTCTATACTCTTGTGCATTACTTTTCCTTTGGCAATAGTTCAATGAAAATATCACAATTATCACATGACGTAAAATCACAAACTCTACTCATACCTCCATGAAAATCGATAAACTTTCAACAGGAGTGATAATTTTTACGCTTTCATTATTTCTTTGGCAAAAAATGTGATATTGACTCTATAGTCACGAACGATCTTTTCTCAGTGCTGGTCTCTCGAAAATTGGAGTGCAGACGTATAGGAACCAATTACCATTGCGCACATGCAGTAGTGCTTCAACATTGGAGAAAAGATCGTTCCTGAAATATATTATCGCCTTTTGTGAATCTTTATTGCAGTATAAGTACAATTTTGAGTTTATCTTATGTACTTATTTGTGATTTTATTTACCAAAATCCAGTAAAACAAATATTATAAGCTCTATATTCAGTTCGCCTTGATTCACTTGCGATAACCCCACTGACAACAGGGAAAAACAGGGTTACTTAAATTCATGTAAATCTTGGATCATTTCAAAAATCAGGTGGGTGGTATATTAAGTATATAATGATCATGATATTCTGTGTATTTCTTTTTCATTTACGACTTTCAATTTGTACTCAACTTGTAGTAAAGCTTTGCCTCTGGGGTGAGGTACCTTACACTTTTGGGCATAGGCCTACATGAAAGTTAGAGCTTAATCCAGGCAGGCAGAGAGGTACTCGACTATGGTGACTATACCTAAGGGAGGTTTCCGTCCGTCTTGGAGGAGAGCCTCAAAAGTCAAAAAAAGTCCTAAAACTCCTACAATTTGTCCAAACAGACTTTTCTGTCTAGACCCACTCTCACACACATGTATGCGAGGTAGATATAGATCTATAATCATATGCCTGCCCTAGTGCCCTAGCAGTAGAGGCTGGTATTGGAGACTGTTTCCTATTTTGGAGACTGTCTCCCATTTTAGAGTCTAAGGTTAGTCTTAGCTTACAAAAGGACAAAAGAAACAACACTAACAACGAGGCAGTTTCTCTCCAAATTTTTGCCTCAATGAGGTCAGAAGCCCATTTTGCAGATTACAACTTAAATTGTTAAAATGTTATGAAAACAAAAGTATGGTAGACAGTGAATTCTTAAAGTAGACGGTCGAAAGGGGTAATTTTTTATGAGGAATCTGCTTAGACCCTATCACATTTTCATTTTGAACTGCACTACATGTATGATGTAATCCCTTTGCATCAAATGTAAACAAAAAAATTGGTCTCCTAAATGGGAGACTGTCTTTCAAATACTAGGCTACTAAAAATGGTGACATCAGTCTCTGAATAGAGACAGTCTCCCAAATGAAATAGGAAACAGCCTCAGCTCCAATAATCGGCTGTGTGCCTCTGGATCTGGATCTGGATTTTGATCTGGAATGGTTAGGCTTAACAATCCTTTGGAGTAAAAAGCGAGTGAGTGGGGTGGGTGTGCGCAAAAACAATAAAATAATAGGTCTAAGTTACTATTGATAATGGCTTTAATGTTATTACAGTTTAGCTTTGAACAGTTTGGGATCTTGGAATGTTTACTATTGTTTCAGGTAACAAATTCCAATCGGCGTTTTCTGAAGAAAATGAGTATTTAGCAGAAATGAGTAGATTTTGTTTTAAACAGAAAAATCTGTCTGTTTGGAAGAATTTTATAACATTTTTTGACTATTGAGAATTTGAGGTTCTTCTCCAATGCAGGAGAGGGATTCCGAGAAGCCAGACGTAGTCTCAGCGGAGCATATCCCCAAATGAAATTGACTGATTTTTTGGTCCAAAAAAGTTAGGCTTGTTTTAGCTGAACTCCAGAGTTTCTCCCTCCAAATCCAATCAATCAAATTTCGAAAAATCAGTCATTCGGCTGTTAACTAAGCTTGTGAGCAAGGGGGATAAAAATCAATGTATATTCGGTTTGCACAGCAGATTGAACGGCCCACTTCTGTCTCTAGGTGAATAGCCGACCCTATCCAAAACAAGAGGCTAACGAACGAGAGACAGAATTTTCGGTCTAAGCCAGACGTAGTCTCAGCAGAACATATCCCCGAACAAAATAGACTGATTTTTCAGTCTACGTCTGGGTCACTCACACTTATGTAAGGTTATTGGAGATATTGGAGATTGGAGATATTGTGTCTCGGTATACTTCATAATTTCAGGTGTAACTGATAGCTCGGCCGATCCCACTCAGGGAACCATCACTATGTGGGGCTGTGTCAATTTTGGAGGTGGTCATGACCTCTAAGTTGAAGAGGTAAAAACACCAATATAAGCAGCAAAATTTTGAGAAATACTTCCTTCTACATTTTAGGATGATAGAATATCTAATTTCATGCCAGATTCTTCAATAGGATCTTTATCATCTTGATCAAAGTGAAATTTTCAGGCTGTTTTTGGCCGGCGATCTTGCTCCTTTCCAGCACACAAATGTGCAAAATATCACACATTTGCTATGAGAGGCAATTCATCGCGGTACGAAGGTACAAAGTGCAAGGTTAATATATTAACCTCGCATAAGTGTGAGTGGTCCGATCCTAACCTGGCCAGACCGATGCGTACCATATGGTAGTGGACCCTATTTCCGAACACTTTTCACAAAATCAACCATAGCAAATAAAATATTACATGAATATCTGTCAAACTCACATAAAGAATGCTCAAAGTCCTACAGAAAAAGAAGTTGATGGAATTTGAAAAAGACAACGTAGATTTAATGCGATATTCCCTTCCGAGTGAACCCCTTCCCAACGACGCGGCGTTTTGGTCCCTTGAAAAAGATATTGTATTTCTGAACGTGTGCCACCTATGTTATGGGAAAAAGACACAACCTACCCCCATTTGGGGCCAACGGGATGAAGACTGGGGGTGACGAGAGAGCAGGTTATCAGATATTACTGATGTTTTTTGCCTCATTTTATGATCTTCTACCCTGTGTTCTTTGTTTCAATAGTGTGGAGAACTAGACCGAAAATTCTGTCTCTCGTTCGTTAGCTCTTCACTTAGAGACAGAAACGGTCGTATCACTCTGCTGTGCAAACCGAATACACATTGACTTACACATAATAACAGTTTGAATACGGCTGCAAGATTTTCAAATGGAGAATACCTCGGACCCTGAATTACCTGAAAAAGGAGCTTTAAACGGATTATTCAGTCAAATTGGTAAGTTGAACCGATTCCTTGAACTAATAGTAGAGCCTAGGCCTAACCAATTCAATAATAATAATATTCAGAAGTCTAGATCTAGAATATGAGGAAAAATCAAATTATTGCGATTTTTCCAACTACACAACATCAGTGTGTAGTCAGTTTGCACAGCAGAGTGATACGACCATTTCTGTCTCTAACTTTACCTAGTGAAGAGCGAACGAACGAGAGACAGAATTTTCGGTCTAGTCTAAGTGAAGACAAGAGCCAAGTATGGTGGTGCATCCAGAGTCTGAACACTTTTCAGAAAATCAACGATAGCAAATAAAATATCAAACGAATATCTGTCAAACTTACATAATGAATGTTCAAAGTCCTACAGAAAAAGAAGTTGATGGAATTTTAAAAAGACAACTTAGAGTCTTAGAATTAGATTTAATACAATATTCCCTTCCGAGTGAACCCCTTCCCAACGACGCAGTGTTTTGCTCCCTTGAAAAAGGTACTGACTGTATTTCCGAACGTGTGAAACCTATGGGAAAAAGACACAACCTTTGTTTCAATAGTGTGGTTTTCATACGCGTATTAACATGATTAATCCCACGCATATGAAAACCCATTTTAGGCGCTTAACTGTACACGTTCGGTAATACAATCCTCGACTAAGTGTAAGTTAAAGTATAACGAGTCGAGAGATTTCGGTCTAGTGGAGAAGATATGCGTAGTCCCACGCGTATGAAAACCATTTTAGGCGCTTAACTGTAGACCTACGTGTTCGTTAATACAATGCTGTTCGGAAATACAATCCCTGACTATATGGTCAGGGGTCCTAAAGCTACGCAGGTCCTAAAGCTACGCACCCCGCAAATACGCGCAATATGACGCATTCAATGTGCCAAACTTCTGGTGTGACTGAGCAACGAGATTATCATTTACGTTCGCCAAAAAGAATGAGTAAGTTTCCTTCATTTTTGGTGATATTATCACTATTTTGAAATCGGGGTGAAATTTGCATTAGTCAGCTTCAAAATCAAGATTTGCATTCATTTATTACATGTGCGTAGCTTTACTTTAGGACCCTTTCATTTTTTCGACCAAATTCGACATGGGTATCGACATCGACTTGAAAATTAATGACGTTAGACCCTATTTGATATTTGTCCGTCGTAATTTTCTCAGGGATTTTATTTAACAGTGGTATGTAGAACCAAGATATATGAAAGAAATTCACATTAATCATTGAATAGGTGACCTTTTAGCCGCTGGAAACAAAGTGCGTAGCTTTAGGTCCCCCCCATCATACATTTATTTAGGCCAATCCGAGGTGAGGCGCGGCTTGAGCTACCGAAATTCACGTACGGTACCGTCACGTCACGACCGTTGGCTGGCAGAGCCGCTCCTCCGGCCCTCCAGCTGGCTTGACCACTCGACTCATGACGAGATTAACGGGCTGTAATAAATATCAACGTTTATAATATCTGCACTGCATATTTTCGGTATTGGCATATTCTTGCAACCTTGCTTTCATAAATAACATATTAAGAATAAAGAGAAAATGATTAACCTACCTCAAATATGTCGCCCATTGTGATTTCAAAAATGCGAAAATACCGCGTCGCCGGTACGGTCGTTGTCGACGTCTCTGTTTTGAATAACAACCTCGTCCCCAGTATCTTTTTTAATTCATATATCTTGACGGCAATGATCATATCAGCTGAGGCTTTATGAAAAAACCATAACCATGCAATGTGACCTTCAAATCTATTTCATTTTAAGAGTACGGTATTACTAGTATTATACTAATATTTTGTAATTACACCCTTCTAGAAGTTAGAGTCTCATTCGTGCTTCACAGTTTGCTCCGATCCAATAATCTTGAATTTTATACTCTAATTCTGAAATAGACTATCACTTCGTGTATCACACCTAATACTCTCTGCTACGAGTTTAATTTGCATCATCTCACCTTCATAAGGTGCATTTTAGGTATATTTATGTGAAATATCACATAAAACTCAAACCTCAAAATGGAGAAAATAAAATTATGTTGATAACTAAAGTAAATGGGCAGTAGACTTTCATGAAAAGATATTTTGTCCAGTTTGAATGACTCAAAAAAAAAAGGCTTTGATACGAATATTTTTTTTTAATCAAGGCGCTTTAAACGATCTTTTAAAAATCACCGACTAAAATAAAAAAAAATTAAGAAATACATTTATAAACAATTTTTTGTTGTTGATTTTTTTATGCGCCCCAAAAAAAACCCACCCAAAAATCATTTATTTATTTATTTTTTTTTTTTACTAATTCATCCAAGTAAGAGTTGTTGTATTCCATATAATGTTTGATGCATGTGTAATTATTTTCTACAATAGGAGCAACATTTAGGGCAACTGAACTTTAAACAATCAAATAATCGATTTAAATTATAATCGTATTTTTATTTTTTTTCCAAACCGGCGGGAATGAAGCCAATATTGTGTCATCATGACAAAGATAATAATCATCTTTTTATTGAGATTGAAATCTACAGACCACCTAGTGCCAACAATGATGTCATAGAATACCACTCCAAAGATGAATGAATATGGGGCGCATAGAATGTATATGCTTGTTGGAGATTTCAACATTCATTGCCAACTTACTGGCTGCGTGGGAAGTCGATCCACGGCGACAGTCGATTCGACTAGTGAGGACAATATCTTCAGCGGCGTCGCTAGAGGGGGTGGGGTGTCACATTCCCCCCCCCCCGGGCCCCCCCCCCCCCCCCGCCACTCAAAACTGCTGTCGGCATATGGGCCACCTCTGTCGGCGGAGAAAAAGGAGCGGGGGAAAAGGAGAGAGAAGAGGAAAGAAGAAAGGGAAAGGAGAAAATAGAAAGGAAAAGGAAAAAAGAAAATAAAAAAGAAAAGGGAAAGGAAAAGGAGGAAACAGAAAGGAAAAGGGGAAAAAAGGGGAAAGGAAAGGAAAAGAAAGAAAAAGAAGGAAAAACTGGCAAATCACTGGAAAGTGATATTCGGGCAAAAGGCGCCCGCTAAGGCTATGGGCTGCTGCCCCCCCCCCCTTTTTTTTTTCAAAGCAGGGTGCCATAATATTTGGGCCGCGAGGTTCCTGGATAATAATGTAACTTCTGTACATTTTCACTACGAAAAGTTTTTTAAAAATTGCTTGCTCGCTTCGCTCGCTCGCAAAAGTTTAGAAATTGAAAAGTTGATATTCGGGCAAAAGGTGTCATCTGCGATTTGCTATTACTATATTATATGTGTTTTTTGGGGGGAGGGTGATTTGGGTTCAGCATTTTTGTCGCGGCAAATTTGGGTGTTCTATATAGCGAATATTCTAGTGAATATCTTTGATTTAGTAATGACAGATCTGCCTTTTATAAAGCCACAACGCTTTCAAATATAGTTCAGACCACAACCCAATGCTAGCAGGGGCGCGTTTATCGGGGGGGGGGGGAGGTGGCAGTGGACCCCAAAGAAAATCTTCGGGGGCAATTCATTTTGCCCCCCCCCCCCAATAAATCCGGAGGTGTAAAATGAAATAAGGAAAAGTGATGCAAACTTGGGAAATTAAACCTTCCAAACAATGAAATACAAAAGGTATTATACACGATCAGACGTCAATTATTTCGCCGCGCGCTCTGCACGCCAATTCTCTAATTTTCCCTGCATGCTTCCAGAGGCGGCGCTCCGGAGGGGGGGGGGGGGGGGGGCAGGGGAGTACAGTGCCCCTACTTTTTTAAGTACCCCAAAAGTGCCCTTTTTACTTCCGAAAAATGTCCCCTTTCTCTCTGATAAGTGCCCTTTTTACTACTAAAAGTGCCCCTTTTCATTTCTAATAAGTGTCCTTTTCCCTTCTAATAAGTGCTCCTTTCCCTATCTAATATGTGCCCTTTTCCTCTTCTCATAAGTGCCCCTTTCCACCTCTGATAAGCGCCCTTTCCTGTTCTGATAATTTGCTTATATTTCACACTGTTTCTTACAAAAAGAGCCATATCTATAGCTTCAAAGAATTGGTGCGGCTTTAATAACAGGTATGCCCGTATTAATACAACTACAGTGTAAGGCAGTGGAGCTGGATGTAAGAGGGACGTAATGCCTTATCCCCCCCCCCCCCCCCCCCCTCCGAAGCGAATTATTTCTCATTCCGCTTGCTCGAATTATGTGGCCATAATTCACACCAATGAGGGCGATATATTCTTATAGGGCCTATCTATAATAATTAATACGCTAAGGCGACGCGGGAGGTCCCGCGCCCGCCCCGATTGACTTTGCATGCGCTGCAGGAGGGGGTCCGTTGGACTCTATAGAATTTTTTCCCGCTGCCCGCCGCGAGCCGCCTTCCGTCCTGACCGGTCGGCCTGGCCGTCCGCATGGTTGTCGCCCCCTTCGCGTTGCACGACGACGTTGCGTTGGCAGCAGGTGCGCGATCTCCTGAACGACCAAACCCCATTGGCCCGCGTGCTTTGCCTCGCCGCCGACCGAATCAGACGACGACTGCGCGTGCGTCCGGCGAACGGTACGTAGTGCAGACTCTGTATCTCTCACCGGGGAAACCCACGTAAGAAAATAATTATGCCATGGGTATGTTCAACAGAGGTCCGTGGTATGTACGTACGATTTGTATCATAGTCCGCTTTGTGATCAAGTATACCATGTAGGAGCAGCACCCACCAGACTGCGGTGCAATCTCAATGCAAGCTCACTGTGCGACGCGACTATATACACACATGCACAAGGCATGATGCAATACAACAATACACTGCATGCATTGCACACAGCACTCAACATGAGATATTTGACCGCGAATTCCCGAGCTAACTCAGAGTCATACATTAGATGATTTTAATTGGACGTAACGTGAGTTATATTATTTAGAACTAAATAATGTTAGAAACTGTATTTATAGACTTTGTTTGTCTCTATGTTCTCTGTATAGTTAACTGATGAAATTCTTCTCTTTTTAGCCGGACTCTGTCTCGGCGTCGTTGCACTCTGCTCTGAGCGGTACCAGCATGCACTGAAGCCTTGGCTGCTTGAAATAACTACGGGGGAAGAAACCTGCAGTAAAAGCTGTTTATTTCGAGATTTTAAGGTTAACTTTGGACGTGAGTGACTTTGCTGAGAACAAAAAGTGTTTGAGTATAGTATCTGTGGGCTCTGTTTTCCCCTATTCGATCTGTATTTAGTTAAAAACTGATGACATTCTTCTTTACAACGCTGGTAATCTGTCACGGCAGCGCCCACAGTCTGAGGCTGAGCTGTAGTAAGGCTTGGCTGGTTGAACTCCCAGCGAAGACGTCTAGCATGCACTGAGCACTGCTTATTTCAAGATTGAAAATAGTATACTTACCATTTTTTTAATACTACAGTTAACATTTGACGATGAATTCATCCTACCAGAGCAGTGGCGTACCCAGGATTTTTTTTAAAGGGGGTGGTTTTTAATTCTCTGATAAGCAAAAAAAAAAAAGTTTATCAGTATTTTTTTTTTTTTTTTTTTTTGGGGGGGGGGGGTCTTTTTATTCAAAAATTCTCTGTCAACCAAAAGAAAAAAAAGTTATCAATATTTTCTTCTTTTTTTGGGGGGGGTCTTTTTTTTTCAAAAATTATCTGACAAGCAAAAAAAAAAGGTTATCATGAATTCTAAAGGAGACGTCTAGCATGCACTGAGCACTGCTTATTTCAAGATTGAAAATAGTATACTTACCATTTTTTTAATACTACAGTTAACATTTGACAATGAATTCATCCTACCATATGTCAGAGCAGTGGCGTACCCAGGATTTTTTTTAAAGGGGGTGTTTTTAATTCTCTGACAAGCAAAAAAAAAAAGTTTATCAGTATTTTTTTTTGGGGGGGGGGGTTTTACTCAAAAATTCTCTGTCAACCAAAAGAAAAAAAAGGTTATCAATATTTTCTTCTTTTTTTTTGGGGGGGGGGGTCTTTTTTTTCAAAAATTATCTGACAAGCAAAAAAAAAGGTTATCATGAATTCTAAAGGGGAAAGTGTTTTAACTTCAAATAACACCAAACGGGGGGGGGGGGGTGTTTGAACACCCAAAACACCCCCTTGGTACGCGCATGTTCAGAGTAGATTCTACATTACTTGAATTTTAAAACCCGCACTGCCGTAAATGTCTCACTGCGTTTCTTATTTCAAGATTGGAAACAGGTTAGGCCGAATACACCCGGGGGGGGGGGGGCACTCAGGTATATTGGTGTACACATGCGTGTCCATGGATTTAAAAAATGCCCCCTAAACAAGTTTCATACTTTGGTGAAAAGACACCCCTTAACAAGGATTTCGCGTGTTTTTTCATAAAAATTACCCCCCTAAACAGGTTTGATTGAAATATTACCCCCTAAACAAGTTTGTCTTAAATATTACTCCCTAAACAAGATTAACTTAACCAACATAAAAAATACACCACTTGAATTCAAGACCACCTTTTGCAAACTGACATATTCTTCACACAAGGCAAACAAAATAAACTGCACATATAGGAAATGCTGTTTCCTACAAATGTTATAATTTACTTCAATTATGTAGGACAGGTTTCAAACTGTGTTTAATACACGATCATCATTTGCTTACTTTTGAAAAAAAAGAACAACTTTTGTAATTTACTTCCAGAGAAATAAACTGTATCGGAAAGAAATCCATGCACAATAATCACACACATAAAGCCATTTAACAACTCCCTAGGTTCCTGTAATTGAGATCAAACACCCGTTTTTCTGCACACGCCACCGTTCAAAGGGCGTTCAAGTTCCTGAAAATCGAACTAAAAATGTTTTGTTCGTACCATTGCCGCCGGAATGAAAATGACCCCCTAAACGTGTTCCGTTCATTCAGCACCCCCTTTTTGTTGAAAATCGGCGTTTTCGACCCCTTCACATGTAACGCGCGTTACGCGTCCTGGATGAAAAAAAAAACCCTTTTTACGCGTTTTTTTTTTTGGACGCGCATGTGTACACCAATATACCTGAGTGCCCCCCCCCCCCCCCCCCCGGGCGAATACACCTGTACTCATTTTTTTATTCGATGGTAAATTCATTTTATTTGAGTATATTCTACATCTATTTTGTTTCTTTAAAAAAAAAAATCGTTCCATGAACATTATCCGTTTGAGGGGCAAACATTATGCTAGGAGCGTTATTCCATTGAAGTCATGGACGTAGATATAGCGGGCAGGGGGGGGGGGGGGGTATGTGAATGCATCATTCAATTTAAAAAAAAAAATTTTTTTCATTGTAGAAAAATAACTCACAGTATAGATAGCACTAGCAGGGGTGAAGGATTTGATGGGTGATGCGGGATTATGTGAATGCATCAATCATTTTTATTTTCATTGTATTTGGGACCTTTCTACGCCACTGGCGGCAGAAGAGTGAGGGCAGGGGCATGATAGGGCCTGCCTTCACCATCCACCATGTCCAACGGCGGATCCAGGATTTTGTGAGGGAGGGGGCCAGCGCCGGATCAGTGATTTTGTGATGGGAGGGGGCCCAATATTCGGAAAATTCATGCTTCTGTTCTTTGAATACTTTTCATGTGTATTGTAGGATGTGATTGAACGCATGTATTGCTCATATTTAATTACATGTAAGTGTCTGATTGAATTTGAGAATTATGATATGTGTATAGGTGAATCTTCACGCGATTACTTATAGAAAATATATAATTACTACCAATTTCTATAACCAAAATTGTATTTCTTGCTATAGACTTAAGTAATGAGCGACCTCTATGATGACAACAATATTCCATACACAAAATATACATAACTAGGCCATAGTAATTAATTTTACAACTATATTTAAGTTCTAATAAAAAACAATAAGCTAAATGGAAACACTATAACTTCAAAAGAAACTCTGTTATCTTTATTCCACTCTTTCTCTCTCTTTCTGTTATGTTTATATTCTCTACATCCATTCCTCTCTCTTCCTATCTGTCTACCCCCACTCCCCCCCCCCTCTCTCTCTCTCCCTCCCCCTTTATGTCATAATGATATCTAACATAAATTATGTACATTACATAACATTATACAATATTTTTAACTGAGTTCGTGGGTAAGTGGGTAAGTAATTGTGACCATGAACACGCACGTATGCGTGTGTAAATACATGTTTCTCTGAGTGAATGCCTGTGTGTATATAAACATGATTTTGTTTATAATAATATAAGGGTGTGTCATTTGAACAAAAGAATGACAGTTACGTGCATCCATCTAAACGATGTACTATGTCTGTCCGTCAAACCAAATAACACCAATCCGCACGCGGTGCTTTCAATCGACCATTTAAAACTTCCAAGACGGTCCTACTAAAAGCAGCCAACAGCAGCCAACAGCAGCCAACAGCAGCCAACAGCAGCCAACAGCCGCCATTAGCAGAGTTGAAAACTAGCCGAAAACAAATCCCGGAGCAGCCAAGAAACAACCAAAACGCTCCTTAAATATTGCTAAGGCTATTCTGAATATTATGGTACGAAATCAGCAAAAAATAAGTTATTTTAGGGCCTAAAATCAGCAAAAGAATAAAATTATAAAAAATAAATGATCGCTATGGTTGTTGGCGGCTTTTAGTAGATCGGACTCTTGGCGGCTCTTGGCGGCTTTTGGTAAATCAATTACCGTGTCTTGGTATACTGTTGGCTGCTGTTGGCTGCTGTTGGCGGCTTTTAGTAGGACCCCTTCCAAGATAGCACTTACAAGGTTTCAATGAAAAGTCTCACATCGATAGACACCCTATTTTCTCTTTCCGTCTCTCTAACTTCCGGTTAATTTTCCCACCTGTTATCTCTCCAACCCCTTTTCCAACCCGCCTCCCCCCCCCCCCCCCCCCCCCCCCCTCTCTCTCTCTCTCTCTGAAATCCTATTACAAAATTTGTAACTATAAAAAAAAAAAAAAAGTGTCATGTTTTTTCAGTTATAAATGATGTCTGTGTATCGTCTTTGTATGTGAATGTGGACGGACTCGAAATTAAAGACAACAAAATTTACCTACAAAAATTAATCAATCTTCATAACCATTTTCGTTTCCATTTAGAGCAATTTAGTGATAATTTCATTAACAAAATTTTTTTAAAAAATGAATAAACTCACAAGAATGTACACATCGATTGTGAAAATGTTGAATGTGCAATGTAAAAAAGGAACCCGTGGATTTCCACGGGTCCCGCTAGTTCTTATATATTCTTATAATTTCCCCGAAAAAAAAAAAACTCGCTCGCTACGCTCGGTAGCTTTTATAATACATGGATATGATATCAAGCATAAATTATCTCATAAAGTATGTTGACATCGATGTAATTAATTGATTCTTTGTAATTAATTATTTGATTCTTTGTATGTAATTATTTGGTTTTTATTATCATAACTCCATCTACCAGGCATGTTTGTTTTCTATTCTGACCTATCTCTATATATATTTTCTTTAAGCAATTTTCATTATTATTATTATTATTATTATCCTAAAGAAAAACGACAGGGTTAATGTACGAATTAAAAGATAATTCGACATTCCCCAAATCTATTTACTGTTGTCATTTTCACAATGCACAAACATAGGATTTCAGCGTTAGAAAAAAAGTCTGAAAATTTTGCTGGCTCGCTCGCTCGCTCGCACCTTTTCATTAGACCATCATACACAACTGCTAATTAGGGAAGCTGAAATAGTGTCCAGAACCACAATAAAGAATGGAAGAAGATGATGCTTGATAATGTATTAATCATGTTAATTAGATTGTAGGGTAATACCAATGTCACAAAATTGTCCCTTTATCGCTTTATGTTCACCCCTTGTAGGTGCCCCTTTTTTGCTGGTGCCCCCCCCCCACTTTGAAAGACGCTCCGCCGCCCCTGCCTGCTTCATGTAACCCTGGAGAAACTGGTAATTAAGAGGCGTTAAAAATTATGAAGGGTACTATATACCTTCATTGCCCCCAATCCGAAAAACGGATCGACGCCCCATGAGTGTACCGTGACAAGCCATACAAAAGGAAAGTCTGGTGCTACGAAAAGACTGACAGTAGTTCTTCTGGGATATGAGAGGATTTCTATCGTCAGACCAATGGTCTGAAATTTTCAAAGGAAATGACCCGAACAAAGTATGTTCCAAGTCATTTGTGATGCTATGGAAACCTACATTCCAAGTAAAACAGTTACAAAGAAGACAAGGCTTGGTTTGACGATCTAGCTGCAGAATTAAAACTAACAAAACAAGAAAGGCCCTTTTAAGCACAAGAAACATGATAATATATAGTCTGAGAGCTTAGCTGTCCCGAAATAGTCAACCCATTTTACCCATAAGATTTGACCCCTTAAATTTATTTAGACCATCTAAGTCATTGACAAAAAGGTTGTCAGCCTGACCGTAGCCACCGGGTTGAGCCCCCAGAGCCCCCCAAAGGAGACCCCAAAGTCGGGTCGATTTCACCCCATCTCCATGTACCAAACTTTGTCAGTATATAGGAAGTATATTATAATATGACTGGACATTACAAAACACAAAGAACTGACAAAAATTTTCGACGGGATGGGGTGTCAGACGGCCCCTAAACTTGGGGTAAACTTTTCCCCTTGAAGTCCAGGGACCAAATTCTGTCAGAAGAAAGAGCTTTGGGGGTACATTCCAAAAATATAAAACCTGAAAAAATTGTCCTTCGGGAAGGGGGTGTCAGACACCCTGAAACAAAAACACCAAAGTGTCCTTTAACAATGCTCCCCCCCCCCCCCCCAAAAAAAAAAAAAAAAAAAAAAAGAAAAATCTTACCTTCTGACTATGATAACTCAAAAGTGTTTTATTCAATACAATTCAATTTTACGTAACATAATTTTGAGTATAAAAGTTATCTTGAGGTGCAATTTGGTGTCAGTAGGTCATTTTATTAAAAAGTTATTAAATTATGAGAAATCGTGTACTACTTTCTCAAAAGTAGCCAAAAAATCCCCCAATAAATCCGGAGGTGTAAAATGAAATAAGGAAAAGTGATGCAAACTTGGGAAATGAAACCTTCCAAACAATGAAATACAAAAGGTATTATACACGATCAGACGTCAATTATTTCGCCGCGCGCTCTGCACACCAATTCTCTAATTTTCCCTGCATGCTTCCAGAGGCGGCGCTCCGGGGGGGGGGGGAGTACAGTGCCCCTACTTTTTTAAGTACCCCAAAAGTGCCCTTTTTACTTCCGAAAAATGTCCCCTTTCTCTCTGATAAGTGCCCTTTTTACTACTAAAAGTGCCCCTTTTCATTTCTAATAAGTGTCTTTTTCCCTTCTAATAAGTGCTCCTTTCCCTATCTAATGTGTGCCCTTTTCCTCTTCTCATAAGTGCCCCTTTCCACCTCTGATAAGCGCCCTTTCCTGTTCTGATAATTTGCTTATATTTCACACTGTTTCTTACAAAAAGAGCCATATCTATAGCTTCAAAGAATTGGTGCGGCTTTAATAACAGGTATGCCCGTATTAATACAACTACAGTGTATAAGGCAGTGGAGCTGGACACTCAAGAATGCTCTCCTTGACAGAAACCTATAAGTATAGCAAGAAGTGGTGGGGCATTGTAAACTTCCTTTCTGGAAGGTCGGGCCATTTTGAAATTCCTGCCATCGAACATCATTGCAAAAGACAAAGCCAATGTCTTATGTCAGTCCTTTGCAGAAAAATGCAGGATAGAAATCAATGTGCCTCAACTTCAAGAGGCTATACAACAGTTGGGTATACTTTTTTTTTATATGCACATAGACCCATAATGGTTCAGTGACTCATTACAAAGTCCCTAGGATAGGAATTAGAACCGTAAGTACCTTTGAATGCTCATCTTCCGACTTATGCTTTCTTAGCCGTCAGGTGTATAGTAAAATCAACAATCACGCTATTTCAGGCAACCGATGGTGACCGATATTATTTGGAAATTGAACATACAAGGCCGGCAGATTGATGGGAATGGCTACATCATCATTGAAGGGGTGGGGGGGGGGGGGGTTAAAACAAAAGTGCAGGTGCGGTTCTAGAAGGTACATAGTCCATATTTCTTTACGACTTTCACTCGTTTTATATATGATTATTTATGCCTTGCAAATCCTTTTCGATGTTTCTTAAACGAAGTCAATATTTCTACACTTTCACTGTGGTTGTTTCATGGCTTGCAAATAAAAGTTGTGTTAACGAAGAAATTGTCAAATTTTATTTGTGCCTCTTTCTTACAGAACTTCCCTGTCACCACTTAGTCGCCCTAAAATGTCATTCGCCTAATGTTTGTGTGTGTGTCACAAAACACAGTGGAAAATGGAAAAATGGGATATTTCAAAATATAAAAAGGAACCCGTATAAGATGAAGAGTGGCGGAAAAAAAAATATAATAAAACGGAGAAAAACTAGGATGGAGGCAGACAGGATGAGACAGCATGAATGAGAGAAAGAGAGAGATGAGAGCATGGGAGTAGTCGGAAAAAAGGCATTAGGTATCAGGCCCGTAACTAGGATTTTTGCGGGGGGGGGGTTCAACATTGGAAAAAGTGGACCTTTCTGAGGGAGCGAAGCGACCGAGTAGGGGTGGCGGGTGGGGGGGGGGGGGGTCAGGGGGCGTTCCCCTCCAAGTGTATGGGCGCGAGCATAGTCAGAATTATTTGACAGGGGGTGGGTCAAATGTGAAGCCCGAACATATACTACTATACTTTGTAGGATTCCAAAAAGTGCGAACGAGCAAAGCTAGAGAGAAAAAATTAAAATGTACTTTTAAATGGCAAAATTTTATTTCATTAGTCACCAATAGATGAAATGTAAAGCTATATCTCCGGTCATCTTGTTGCCAGGAATCATTCCTATTAATGAAGTTTTTAGGAAGTGAGGCGAACAGCGGGGGGGGGGGGGGGGGGCGGGCGGTGGAGGCACTTTGCTGTTGTTCTTTTATAGAAAGGTAACCCTCATATATCTCGGCGCCTTGGCGATCGGGCAGTGACGTGCCCGAAATTGTCATAACATTGAATATTCATGGACCTCGCTGCATGAAACTATCTCGTTTATAAGGTTTGCGAGCGAGTGAAGCGAGCTAGGAAAATGCACTTTACTTTGCTGTTGCTCATTTTGATATAGAAAATGGACCTAACAAGTATTCGGGTGCAAGGGCGATTGGGCAGCGACGTGCCTGAATATTGCAATAACATCCTATGGAAATATTCATAGACCTCGCTGCCTGAAACTAACTCATTTCTAAGATTTGCGAGCAAGTGAAGCGAGCTAGGAAAAATGCACTCTACTTTGCTGTTGCTCATTTTAATACAAAATTTACGGTAACCCTAATATTTGAGCGCCATTGCGATGAGGCAGTGACTTGCCCGAAAATTGTCATAACATTGAATATTCATGGACATATTACAATAACATACTATGGAAATATTCATAGTCCTCGCTGCCTGAAACTATCTCGTTTCAAAGTCTTGTGATTGAGCGAAGCGAGCGACGGAAAACGCACTTTACTATCTCCCAAATGTTATTTCCAAAACACCCCAAGTTTTATATTGGGGCATTTTGTTATTTCGATTATAGTTTCCAAGAAGTCGATGTTTTATAAAATACTCTCATGGCACTCCGGTTGAACATGCTGTATAAGAGCCTGAATGACTAGACCGGGTCCGCCAGGAGTACTCCATGCAACTTGAGAGCGGGAAAATTTTCCATTTTGAAGTGAACAGACAAATTAAATACTCCCCCCCCCCCCCCTCTCTCTCTCTCTTTTCCGATATGGTTTCTATATTTCACTATTATATTCCATTACCACAGATTTCATTTGACAATGTTTGAGTCTTATCATGCTTATCACAGCTTATCTTCCCACGTTATATTTGTATGGTGTTTTTATCTATCTCCTTGTATTGTCAGGATTTCCTGTCCAATCTAACACTTTTGAAGATCAAAATTCATCATTGAGCACTTCAATTTCGTCCTGATAGGCTAATAGGAATCAATAATCATCCAAATGTCAGATGTCAAAGATAATTTAGTAATTAAAATGCCATTCAACAGGTTCAATGGTCAATCAACTTCAGCATAATTATCTCCATTCATTTTCGTCAGATTCATTCGAATTCGTCCGACCTGGCAATCCGCTGCAAAATTTAATCATCAAATCCATCTTTGGGAAGTCGATTTCAAGAAAATTTCATTCAAATTCGTCACATAGACAAGACCTTACAAAGAGCGGGTGACGATTTTGAATAACTCTTTGAACTCTTTCAGTCTCTGACAAAATCGATAGCAAAATGAAAAATAAGACCAATATTGCCGATCGATCTTTTTTTCTTCAAGCGGACCTCTGCTCGCCAACGGGGGGCGGGGGGGGGGGGGGGGGGGGGGGGGCGACAATCTGTGCAGTTAGGTTTCAATTTCACTGCATGTAATAATGTTGCCAGCGGGGAGAAAAATAGGACACGGCACAAGTAGCACAGATTGACGCCGACGACAATCTGTGTAAGCGGTGACAATCTGTGTAGTGTGTTTTTGAAAAATTCTGCAAATGATTGTCGACGGCGACAATCTGTGCAGCGACGGCAATCTGTGCTGCGGCGACAATCTGTGCTGCAACAATCCTCATTGAAATCACGCTCATGATGAACTCAAGGTACTCTTTCGAAATGCTTTAACCGCGCCATCTGTCGGCTACAAAACTTTGCTTAGTTTGTTTTCTACAGGAGCCGCGGGGCGTTTTTGAAAGTAGGGGCCGATTTGATTTCACTAATTAATGACAATTTTCGAACACTTTTCCCCAAGTTTTGTGAAACGTGTCTACTCAAAAAAGTGGGGGGGGGGGGGGGGGGAGGAGGGGGATGCAGCCCACACCCCCTCGGTTCCACGGCCCATGTTCTATGTCAAAACCGCATACTTTTAATGGGGAGTATATGTCGTATATGTATTTTTGTTCCCTTGAGCTCGTTCATTCAAAGATATTCATTTTAATTCAATGTGGAAACACTGTGGTATAACAGTGAAGGCTCTTGACTCGCTTATGAGAGGCCCTGGGTTTGATCAAGGAGTTTTTAATACATGTATCCACATAGTCTGTCTCGACAAAGGTGAATTAAATGGGTACATGGCAGTACTGAGGTAATACTAATTGCACAGCCCTCAGGAAGAGCATTATTTAAATTATATTCATCAATTCAACTTGCCATATAGATTCATCTCTATTTAGGGAAAATTCACGTTTTCATAATCATTTAGATTACTTTTAAATAGGATCATTATAATACCAGTATATAAATTGCAAGGTAATTCTCAGTACATGTAATAATCACATTACTGTATGTCTTGTCTTTTCCAATACATAACTCATACTTCAGAAAAAAACATAAATGTACACACTTTGTTATATATCCTCCATACGTTTTATTGAATTATAATGTATGTTCAAAGTTTGAAACTCAATCTCTATCAATTACATAATATAGTATAAACAAGATATATCAATCTTTATGAAAACTGATACATAATATTCTTATCATTGTAATACTGATTAAGCAATGCTATTCACAATACCTGTAAACACAAGGACAACCAACTTCACTTGATACTCTCTCTTTGGCAATTAACTGAATGTTTTCATCTACATGTCAATATACTTAAATTACAGCCATAAAATAATTGTTCAAAGATTGGTTATACACAAACAGACCCTACAGTCCATTATAGACTGACAAAGTCATATTCACTGCTTCATATTCATGAACAACATAAATACTACTTGAACTAATCTATCATTTACATCTCCTTCACTGAGTTAATATTGATGACCTGTTGTTATGTTAAATGCAAAGATAATTAGGAACTTTTTATTTCTTCACTAAATTTTCAAGTAAGCTACATGTATACCATATAATGATTTATACTCTTGTACATGTAGATACACATAGGTATTGTTGTGGTGAATATGACAATTTACAACTGTTTCAGAAGTCCTTCTGGATTGTTTTTCATGCTGTACATGGATTGCTCAGACCAGTACAATGTAAACAAATTATTTACACAAACTTCCTGAAACCACACATACTTAAAAGAGCTAAGACAGATATGGATATATTTCATAAGAGTATTGTCCGAACTGAAACGCAATAACATTTCAGATTTTGTGGTAAATTATTCCTCAGATATTTTGTATTTATTCATTGAAAATTTGGTTGGAACTTGTGGAAAAAATTTTTTTCTCATGACAAGACACAAGACTTTTTGTGTCTCAATCCAAATAGAGTGAGGAAGTGGGAAGAGGTAATGTCCTCAGCACTTCATTTCTAGCTATAGCTTCAAAACATTTGTATATTAACATGGAGCATCTTAAGTTGCGCCCCTACCAAGTAGTGCTGTTGTTGGCACTGATTTTCTCTGTTGGCATGCGATTAACAATATAAATTTCTCCTGATGTTGAAATGGAGTTAAAAGTACATTTACTCTTTTGACAAAACTTGATTTTCTGGGTCAAGCAAATGAAACTTGAATATGTCATAAATCTGCAACTTACCATTTATGTAACTGTGCTTCACTTGAAAGCTTGTAGCACACAGCACTGCTGATTAAATTAACTTATTTTTTTACAAAGAATCAGTATAGAATACCAAATTGGTAATATTTTTTGATGGATCATTAAATTATGAGTAAACAAATAACCATGTCTATACATGGAATAGTAATCCCCATATCATAACATATCATGACAAATTTGTTTTTCAGTTCCTAATATTTTTTGGAATGATGGGTATGAATAAATATACTATGTTTATGAACTGTTATTACGCTGACATGTACATACATTGTACATTACAATATTTACACTTACATGTACATACAACTACATCCCTCCCTTAAAGGTACTTCATCCCTTTTGCAGCCATAATCTTTAAAGTTGTGTGAGTATGCAATAAATTACAAAAGAATTATAATTGGTAAAACCTGTACGGATGTGAAAAGGATTATAATTTGCTTTTAAGTAAGAAATAACAACAATTTGATAACACTATTTTTTTCATCTTGAAAAAATCGACTTAAAAAAAAAAATTGCACAATGTTAAAAATTATTTTTTGACCACTACTAGTATATGTACTTGCATTGATTTCTGAATAGCTCCCTCTGTGACAAAAGCAAGATTTTCATTTCTTACAAAGGAGTTATAGAACTTGTGACCTTGAAACCTCATAGGCAGTATCTACAGGATGTCTACTAATTATGTGCAAAGTTTTGCAGAATTTTGTGTAAGTCTGCAAAAGGGATGAAGTACCAGTGAATACCAAAATGTATCATGTCTCCACCTTGTACCCCAAAATGCAGAAAGTCTTGAAGAGGAAAATGGCACATGTTTTTGTTTCACTTTCTGTTTGAATTCCTCCCAATGAACTGAAGCGGCACAGAGAAGGGCTTGACGTAAACTGGCACACAGTATACATGCATGGGCATCCAAATTTTATGTCCAGACCCCCCCAATTTTCAAAGTTAAACATAGGCCCCTTGCACACAGACCTTTAATAATTGAAATATTTCAATGTGGACCCCCAGTGAAAGCAGTTATAGTGCAGCCCTGCAAATAGATATCAAACCAGCGGAGGAGTCCATTAAGTTACCACAACACAATATTTTTTCCCATATAATAGAATATCAATTTCCCAAATTATGCATATTAAGATTTAAGTGCAGGTTAGACCTCACCAATGATGATTTTTTTATACTGAAGGTAGACCCTATAGCTGCCCTGCCTTCAACATACATGAGCAAACTCACATGGACACATTATCATTATCACTATCTGCAAGGTTTGACTAGCCCTTTAGCCAGTAAATGAATCCCTGATAACTGTTCCATTAAAGCGCACCATAAAAAATAATGAAATGGTGTTAAGTGTTTACAGTTGTTGTTTTTTTCAGAAGAGGTTACTAGTATAAAATTCACACATGGAATCAATGAAAATAGCCCACCATTTTTCTTTCCCAAATATCCTTACTTGTTAGAAACAGTAACAGCAGGTTTCTGTTCAATGGCAACTACTGTGGGTATCATTATCATGTCTCAAATAAGAGAAAAATTTCAACTGTACTGATGCATGTTACGAGCACCTTATCTGTTGATTTGTAGGTGCCCTTATAACTTTTTCTTTCACATGGTTTCATTTGTACAAAGTAAATATACAACAGCATACACAAACAATACACATTAATATCTGAATGGGAATAACTCTATCGATTGTCAACTGACACATTTTTAAAAAATATATGAAAATACAAAAATAATGACAGTAAATTTGCTCTTTCTAATTAGGCATAATGATCCAATAAATATAACGTACTTATATCATAACACTAGACAAATGATAGCAGTTTATAACTTTGTGTGACTACTTGTTGAAACAAGCCTTTAGAGTTCTGATTATCAATTATTAGATCATTACTATCCATTTGTATCCAACCAACTTAAATTTGTCATATTCATTCGTTTACACACATCCAAATACATAGGCCCATATTCTAATGAAATTCAAACCTATGCATGTATTGGGTTTTACCGGTACAAGATTTTACCAAATCAAGAACAATACTCACTTTTCGATTGCTTGCACCATTATAACTGTGTTTTATAGAACAAAATAATGTGTACAAAATAAGTAGGAAATTTATGATTCTTTTAATGATACCAAGCATGTATATTTTAATCATTTTATGTAAAGAAACTATTGCAAATTGAAATAGGGTTTACTTTCAATCCTTTACATTCTACTCCTCATTTGTTTACTAGTGTCTTACAGTCAAAGTGAAAAATATCCTCTGCCAAATCTGAATTTTCTCTGAAAACGCTTATGGCACCATATATTGTTTCTTAGACATTTAAAATGCTTGATTCATGTTCTAAACTTTGATACAAATTAAACATCGCATAGATAATTATTGATGGAGCAATGTGCGACTAAACATAACTTGTATGTTTGTCACATGTACGTGACATCGGCACTGTAACAGTCAAGCCTGGTCTATAGTTTAAAAAAATGAAAAAAACTTTAAGGTCAAAACTATTTTTTGGTGTTTTTGTTTAATGACTGAGTCCAAGCGTTGGATTTAACTGAATTAGTAGAATAGAGGGCACAACATACAACATTTTCCTTAAAACTCCTAACAAATATTTCAATTCTAAATTCACCTAAATTCATTTGTTTTTACATGTATGTACAATATAATGATCTTCTAAAAGAATTAGAATATAAAATGTGTAATATCAATGAAATGGGAGGTGTGATGATTAAGATTCACTTCCTTGGAACACAAGGTATCTCCTAAACCTGGATCTCAGTAATAATTACAAGCTCAAATTCACATTAAATCTGAAGAATTATTCTAATCAGGGATATATCTGTAATAGGATCCTTTTGTTTTTGACAACAGTGCAAAGAGAATGGGAGACAACCTTACAAGAAATGTCACAAAGATGCCAGTTTGTGTTTCATTGATTACAACTTCAAATATTCATAACTTTCTTATTTGTATCAGATTTTGCTCAAACTATCAATGATCTAGGTTGTTTTTTGTTTTCTTCTGCTTCTACACCAAACTTAATATCAGGGTGGAATTCCCTATTAAAGAGGCTCTTGACAGATGGTCACTCTGATATCATCTGTTGATAACCAGAAGGGTGATAACTCTGTGTAATATGACATGCCCTTCTGGCTCTCAGCAGATGATATAAAGCATTCACAAGACATATACCTCTGTTTGTTTGTTGCATGAGAAACACAGAAACCATATTTGCAAAGACAAGTTCCACTTCTCGATTAATTTGAAAGTTGGAAGGCAATTACTTACAACCTAGATGTCTTCCACAAGAAATAAAACCCATGACCATGTAAAAATATAGCTGCAAGACCCATATTACGATTACACAAAAAAGTGGTTGCAAAATTCCTACACTGGACCTAAAGCTGTTATGTTGAAGACAAGACCTCTCTTGGTCAATCAGGTTTGATAAGGAAGGAGTCATCTTGCTAAAGATGACGATGAAGTTTTCTGTTGTTTCAGTGGTGGAAGCACACTTGGTCTGGTGAGATGATGGTCACTACTAACTTTGGACAAAGGATGGTCTTCAGTTGGTGTCAAGATAGATCGGTCATTCCTAGGTGTAACAACAGACTGGTCACTCCTAGGTGTAGCAACAGATTGGTCATTCCTTGGGGTAACAAGAGACTGGCCATTCCTGGATGCCACCACAGACTGGTCATTCTTTGATGATGCCACAGACTGGCCATTCCTAGATCCCATGACAGACTGGTCAATATATGTCACACCAGACTGACCATTCCTAGATGTCACAACTGACTGATCATTCTTAGATGTTGATGATGATGTTGGTTCATTCCTTGAGGATAAAGATGATGTTGTTTGTTGATTGATACCTGGTAATGGTTTGAGACCATGGGGCTTGGTCGTCTTGTCTGGTGTGTTAGTGTTTTTCCCATTCTTCACATCTGACGTCTTGGTTTCCTGCACATAAATACGAAATAAAATATTACAATAACTTCTTCATTTCCATAACACCCATCTTTACAGGATAAAAAGGGTGTTTGGATTTTATCCAATCAAATTTAATCAATACTCTTGTCATTCCAAAAATTCAATGGAAAATTCTGAAGTATACCTTTTCTTTAATTGCTATTCTTTCAACCCCTACCCCCCCCCCTATATTTAAAAATATATTAAAAAATATAATTAAAGTTTTACGGCACTGCATAGGCTACAGATCTGGAAAATAGTTCCATAATTACTACATCAGGGCATCAAAAAAGTAAAAAGAATCTCATACCTTACTTGCATTATGTTAAGTATGTCACATACCTTACATGCCAATGCCTTCATGAAATAAGAGGCAATTGCCTGTACTGGCAAATATCATGTGGATAAAAGTATGATAATTTTTGTATATTATTCTGCTAGCATTACATGAACGCTGTATGCACACCTTCTTAATCTCTTTGGCCAGCTTGTCCAGGTCTTTGGCTTTGACTCGCTGTCCACGGTTAGAACGCAGTGACTTCGAAGACTTGTTTGAATGGTTGGAGCGTGTTGAGCGAGCAGAGCGGCTACGTGTAGAGGTGTGCTTCAACCAATTCTGACTGATAGAGCGTTGAAGATTCTTGAGACTGGATTGTGCTGCCATGGTAACGATCCAGGGATGCTTCAAAGCTTGAGATGCAGTCAGTCTCTCAGATGGGTTGATGACGAGAAGCTTGTCGATGAAGTCCTTGCCTGCTGGCGACACATCCTTCCATGGCTGCATAAAGACATAAGTGAAAATTCCCTGAATCATTTACTCTCTATAGGCCCTACACTTCTCAGGAAGGTATCTGAACCATTGACATCAAAACCTCATAGAAAAAAATCTTTTGGACATATCTCATACAACATATTTCTTATATCTGTTTGAATGGTAATTTTGGAAAACATCATCATCAACAGTAACAATATTAATTTTTCAGTTGGGAAAAAAAACAAACACTCCACATAAATGAAAATTTTGGATAAAATGAATATCAATGTTTAAGAGACCTCATGTAAAATTAATTCTACTTGGATGACTGTACATGTACATGCCCACAGGTGGTTTTAAAGCTGCATTAAACTGGCACAATTTGAACAGCACCATTTTTTTGCTGTTCTCATTTGCAGTTTTAGTCCCATAAGTTATTTACCTAGCCAGAGCACTTAGCCCCACCTTTTAACATTTAGCCCCACCTTTGGTGAGGCTAACTCTGCTTTTTTCCAGGGCTAAAATAATCACGTACTATCATGGAGTTAGCCCACTTTGGTAAAATGCAATGTGAACAGAAAGTGGGCTAAGCTTAGTCCCGTACTATTGGTGGGGCTAAATCCTCGTTTAGCCCGACCAATAGTACAGGACTAAGCAAAGTTTTGCAAGTGTAAAAAGCCTACTTATCACCTAGAAACATAAATATGTCATGAAGCCTTGAAATCAGTCAGTGATAAATGAATATGAAGATAAAACATAATTGTCCAAGGATTGAGAATTGTAACAGAACTATTTTATTGCATTGTCTTTCCTAGGTAAACCTACATGTAGGTAAATAAAGGAAAGACAAAATATATATTATAAATAGGAATATGTAATGGTTAGAGTAATTGCAACTGTTATTTGATAAATCCTGCAACAAACTCCAGGCTACAAAAATGTCATTTGCATTTACATAATATCTCTGTAATAATTCTGTGGGTTCAACCAAGCTTTCAAACAACAAAGTAGTAACATTGTAGGCTTATATATATAAAGCTCTGAACAAAAGCCATACAAAAAACTTACACATGAGATAAGATATCATTTTTTTTTCTAAAAATGTGTCATTCAGGAGCCTTCTCTGGGACTTGTCAGGGCTTCACAATAATATTTTATTCATGGGTCTAATTATTAATATTAACAATATTTCAATTAACTTGTGGTTGTGTATGATGCTACAGTGTACATGTAAAATTAATTGTTGATAATTTAAAGTAATTCTGAATCGGATTCTGATATAACACAGACATCTTATCATTGTAAGCATGGTTGATAAATCTGACTTGAACCAAAGATTTATGGTGGTTGTCCTGTAATGTCAGTGTACATGTACAGTGTATCAAACAATCATTACATTTACTGATGAACAACCCTACAGACAACATTAAATCTCTGAATAAGTAGCGTCCAATTATCCGCAATTTATCTTATTAGCTTGAAAAAAGAACATGGCTAACAAAAGGTCCGGAATGGTAGTTCTGTACGGAGAGGGTCAGCTTGCCTTGTTCGTACTGGTCATTGAGAAAGGAACATAGTCAGCAACCAAACATTCTGAATATAATCAATTGAAACCTTTTCAAAATGATTGATTTCTTCATGACTATAATACCCTCAAATGTTTTCTTCATATGCATTCATCTTTTACATTCATTCAATAATCTTTGGAGATATCTTTGTTAGTTTGTTAGTGAAATCATGATTACATGTACATGTAGTGGCTTTATTGTGGCAGAAAAATTAGTATGATTGACTCCCCCCCCCCCCCCCCCCCCTTCACTGTATAGCATCAAGTTGGCTTTAATGAAAGCAGAACAAATATAAGAGAAACAGATAAGTGGAAGTTTGAGGGACTTTGAGCCATTACTAACATTACAAAATATTATCATAATGTTTGTAACGTGTAATGTATATAATATGTCGAAATGCCTTTGTAAATATTTTGTTGTTTCTATTTAAACTGACCTTTTTTAGCTGTACTGCTGGTCAGCCTTATACCAATGAACATGAACAAATAAATAAAATGAGGAAAATCATATAAAGGATAAGAAAGTTATGAAGGTTTAAAGTTGTAATCGATCAAACATAATTGCTCATCTGTTTCTCTCTTTTTTCTGTCTTGATCAAAACCAACTTGGTTAAAAGGGTGGACTTCCCCCTCAAATGTCTTTGTAATTCTCTTTGACTTTGAAACAATTCTGAATAATTCAATGAAATTCCATGAGATTTCAATCACTTCATACGTATGATTAGACTACCCCCCACATAGTTGTGTGAAAATTGATGAATTGCTTACAAAAAACACTTTGTCTTAATAGAATGTAAGAAAACACATCCTTGACATTTTTAGGACATGATATGATCAATGTTAACTGTTGAAAAAAATTGAAAACTTATTCTATTAAGAATATATTCACCCTGTAAGAGAACTCATAGATATTATCATGGGCAGAGAAGTAATGAACTGCAAAGGAATTTCACACTATTTAGCATCACTGACAATTATAATTTTGGTTTTCATTTACTGGACTCAGGACTGTTTATCATGAGCTTTTTCAAAAGTTGAATAGTTCCCTTATTAAACATAAATTTTATTAAACAAGTTTGGCAAAAAAGTAATGAATATATGTTTAAAGGTACATTTATTTTTAGGTATGTTAAAATAATCAGAAAATACATGAATAGGAAATATTTATTATTCTACAATATGTTAAGGCCTGAATGATTTAATACAATACATATAGTTTTTTTTAATAGTTTTTTAAAACAATTTCTTAAAATCTAGTATTTGCCTCAACTCAACTGTAACAATTTCTATCCTACATTACCACCCTGCAAATAGTTACTATCACTTGTTATTGAGAATGGGGAGATCATAACTGTTATCAAACATTGATTTGATTGCAATTTTGCAAGACATGTTTCCATCTTCCAGGGCCAATGAGTATATGTTGATGACTTGTGATTTCTGGTCTGAATGCTAGCTAACAAGAGCAAAAAAATATCTTTTGAATGAAAAGAGTGAACTGAAAACTACTCACTGCAAATATTGCATGATGTCCATGAACATTGAAAGACAAGAGCATAAATACTTGCTGATACAGGGATAAGACTTTTTCAAAATAAACAACAGTTCAACAACTTACTGAGCATCGCTATGGAAACCAAGGTTAAAACTATCACATTCCCAGTAGGAGACAAGGTGAAAGGTCAAATAGCATTTTATTGTCCTGAATGCAGAACAATAGCATTGTCTGTGTTGGTGATTTCCAGCTAGCGTTTGTTTCCCTTGTGCAATGCACACACAACAATAGGTTGGGCGTTGTGGTCTTGGATATCTTGAAAGACTAAATGAACATCTACATGAAGTTGACTTTATTTTACCTAAGTGGAGGTTGTTACAGGTCAGGTTTTGATTTATTGTAGGGACCAAATGTACAATAATGGTATAAATGCCCTTTAATGTGATTTATAAAACTACAAAAGTACAAAACAACTTTTCATAACAATTACATATACACCAACAAATATTGCCAGTCCTGTAACATAAAGTTATCGAATAAAAAAAAACAACAGCAGAATGAATAAAAAATATGTTGGTAGTTCACTCATTCAGTAAAAATATCAAAGTTGCATGAAACATTTTTTTTTATAAAGAAAAGAATATTTTTCTCCTAGAAATTTAGTATGATGGTTTCATGAAACATTTTGGGGGTATCAAAATGAAAAATGTAAAACAAGACTACGTACATGTATGTTTGAAAACTTGTTGCATGGTGTATGCAATTCTCGAACTGTAAACTGCTAGGTGGCTTTGTAAAGATCAATATTACTTATAGAGAAGGTTGAGTTCTGGGAGAGGTCAAAAATAATTGGAGAGCTTTCTTATTCTTTTTATGTCAGTTTGGAAGATTATCATGAAAGAAATGTCCCCTGATGAAAAAGGATAGCTCTTCAAATGCCCTCATATTTGAAGTATGATGAGAAATAGCTGAAATGTTTGGCCAAACATTCATGCCACTTGTGTATGCATACCCATTTCTGTGACTTACACATGCTTTTCAGCAAGATTGGGTCCATTTTGATATTATTTTGATGATTCTGAAACCTCACAGTATAAAACCATTCTTATGATCAACCTTTCCCAATAGACCGGTTCAGTAATTTATTATACTACTTTATACACCTTTCAAACAAACGTTATTCTTGACAACCTGAAAGCTTGCCCAAGGCTTGCTGGATATAGCAACAAGTAATGCAAACTGGATTCCAAGCATTGAAGCTCATTAACAAAAAGCAGGTTAATGGAATAGCTCGTCACTAGGTGCTCAGAGAAGAAATGTGTGTATAAATTTGTATACATTACAGAACTGGTCTATTGCTTTGAGACAGTTTCTTTCACAATGTAATAGACCTGTTCACAAAGTTATTCAAATTTATGGATGTTTCTTTCCTGGGGACCTAGTAATGAGGTATATATTCCATTAACCTGTTATTAATGAATGAACTACAATACTTGGAATCCAGTTTGCATACATTACTTGTTGCTATGTCTGACAAGTCTCTGACAAGCTTCAGGTTGTCAAGAACAACCTTTGTTTTAAAAGTATGCATAAAATTTGAACACGTCTACTGCATGATCAGAACTCTACTTTATCTTTAATTGGTGATTCAATAATAATGATGTATTCCATAGCTGATAATTTCATTATTCTGAAATTTGAATAAAATCTACATATGTAAATGAATATAAGTTCCCTACATGTATCACCATGTTATCTCAATACATGTCTACACTACAAAACACTTGTTTAGCATGTTGTCCTACATGTATGTAGCCCTGGGTGGATACCCCCTCAATGAAACATACATTCCTTAGGCTTAGATGGTACAAATAAGCTTTAGTTTGCAGAACCAAACCCTGGTTCGTCGTAAAGCATGACAGAGGGTCTAAGTTGTGAGACTATGGACATTGTACGTGTATAGGCCATGTACTTTAACTTCTCCTAACACAGCCCGAGACTGACAAATTTAGGCTAGGCTCAAGGCTTTATGAAATTATGTTAAGTTTAAAAAAACAGTCTATGCATGCAGACTACTATATGTCTGTGACCTAGTCTATGCACAGAACCATACATGTGCATGAATGAATGTACATATTCTATTCAATCACATAACAATGCTCTTTTAATGTTGAATCGGTCTGAATAAAGTAGGTCTACAATACATATAACTTCTGCATTGATTTAATTTTGTCCTAGGACAGGTACATGTAGGCCTAGTGCAGTTATTTTATGCTTTTACATGGCTTGTTCAAATAGGAGTTTTATACATCTTAGGTGCAAGATGTTCATGAAGTATTCAATATGTCCTCAAAACTTTTCTTCTCGTCTAGGTGGTGCTGCAATCCAAAAAGGTTGGCTATGATTTCAAGGTTGTAGAAACTGAAAACATGTTGGTAAGGCCAAGAAAAAAATTCCTAGTTTCTCTTCCCTTGCTGCTTCCTGTTTTCAGCCCACCTCCTATTTTTTATGATTTCATATTTTGAATTTGACATGAATCAAATAAGAAATATACATAATGGAGTATCACAAATCATTCATAAGTACACATGACTGTACATGCAGACTACATGTATTGCAATAGACAAATAATATTGTTTCCCCAGAAATTTCCTCTTGAAATTTACCACAAAGGATTTATGTAGGGGGGGGGGGGGGTCAACTATCAAATAAAGGAACCCTCCTAAAATTCAAAAAATCCAGATGAGAAACTAGGAAACAATTTTATTTGGATTTACATGCAATTTACATTGTGTAACATTTTTGTTTGTTTGTTTGTTTGTTAGAAGTGTTCTTACATGTATGTCTACATAAATGATTACCATGATCACATCGTTTAAAGACTTGCCACTCAACATTTAACTACCCACATTTTCAAAACACATTCTGAAAGTAGATGAATATTTAGAAGGAAAAAAATTCTTGAGTAGGCTACATTTAAAAAAATAAATTTTGAGACAGACAAAGAGAAATAAACAGAAGAAAATTCTAAGGGTGAAGAAAGAGAGAAAAAAGAATGAATGACAGTGATATTTGAGAGGAATATGAAAAGACACATTTATGAATTGAATAGACATACAGGAGAGAAATTTGTACAAATAAACAAAAAAATGATTATTAAGGGAATATACATTGTCATAAAAATGTAGTAAGAGAGAGTGAAACATACTAGAGAGAAAGAGAGAGAGAGATAGAGAGAGAGAGAGAGATTACATGTAAGTATACTATAATGCAAAGGATAGTCAGACAAAAAGGTAAAATAAAGACAAGTGCAAGTATAGGTAAGAAATACAAGAATGAGAAAGAGAAGAAAAAATAAATGATACACAGAGAGTGAAAAGGAGAAGGGAGAAAGATAAGGGAGCCAGAGACTGATAGAGAAATAGAGGGAAGGATGGAGAAAGAGAGGCAAGGGAGAGAAGAGAGAGAAGGGGAGAAGGGGAGGAGAGAGAAGAGAAGAGGAGAGGGAGAGAGAAAGGTAAAGAGAAAGAGAGACATAGTGAGAGAGATAGAAGATAGAGAGAGAGAGAGAGAGGGGGGGGGGGACATCTAAGCCTACATGGAATGGAGATAAAATGGATGTGGTATACAAAGACCCCATTTCTGAATCTTAAATGTGAGATCAATATAGTAGCAACAATATCTAGCTAAACTTTGGTGATAAGTGAGAGAAATTATTAACGGAGTCAAAAGCAACATTAAAAAATCAAATAGAAACTAGAAATTTAATTCGTCACTGAAGACGAATTTGGTGGTCTGTCACTGTGGCAAATTGCTTTGTCAGATGTGATAATATTTCTGCAAGATTATAATCTTAATGTTGGCGACAATGATGATAAGATGGTCATAGAAGTGATGACAATGACGATAATGATATATTGATAATGATGATCATAATGACAACAATAATGAAAATCACCACGATAATCTATGTGGCATAGCGCCCCTTCAAGTTCAATTTTATGGGCGATTTTTTTAAAAGTGCTTGAAATGGCATAAAACGTGTGCAAAATGAATTGAGGAGGATTTGAAGAATTTATAAATTTTACGCGCACACGGACGCGCGCACGGACGCGTACGCGCGCGTTTAATGAAATGACCTTGACTGGAATGACAGTGACCTTAACCATGCCAAATATGAAAGAGAAATGACATTTCGTTATGAAGATATGACCATAAGTTGATTTTCACAAAATGGCGCCTGGATGACGTCACGATAACCTGATGACCTTGAAAAAGATGGGGGAACTTGACCTTATTAGGACTGATGACTGACGAAAATATGAAAAAAATTGACTGAGCCGATTTTGAGAAATCGGGATAACGAACTGGACGATTTGATATTACAGGACATGTGGGAGATTATCCCCTTAGCTTTAATACACGACAGGGAATGAGATTGTACACAAACTACTGCACACTACTTTCCAATAGACATAACATGCAAAATTAGGCAGTTTATTACATTGTTTGTGATTTTATATGTTACAGTAGTCGAAGCAAATGGTAAAATATGAGGCAAAAAGAAGAAAAAAAAATGTAAAAAAAAAATGGACCCACCGGGATTCGAACCTGGGTCGGCGGGATGGGAGGCAAGTGCTTTACCAATGGACCAAAAGTTTTCCAATAGAGATAACACGTAGACGAAAAACGGGATTCTCAAATGACATTTTGTACTTAAAAAACGGGCATGATCCCGACATCTGATCAAAAATTGGAGAGCACACTTGTAAAAGCTTATAGTCTCAGCTATAACATATTAAAATTTGGAAGAAAATCGAGCAGAAATTACAAAGATACTGCTCAAAGAAGACGGGAATGTAGAATCAAGATTTGAGAAAAAGTCATCTCCCATAGAGAATACACGCAAAATGAGAAAAATTGACATGCCTCCTTTAATCGCAAAAATACGCCATGATGCCTTTGTCAAAATGAAAAATCGTGATAACTGATCTTGTAGAGAATTGTCTCAGCTACAACATATCAAAATTTGGAAGAAAATCGACAATCTATTACTGAAATATTGTCAAATGAATACAAAAATTATGACGTCATTTTTAAAAAAATCGAATTTTTGAGTTCATATGCAAATGTGACGACGTTCTGATCCTTCGACCCCCCAATTTTTTTCATGAATTCCAATCTACAACTCATAGGCTTTCAGAAAATGTAAAAAAAATGGGGGGTCTCCACGCTTTCTGACGAGCTATGGCGGATTCTAGATAGGCATGTTTTTAGCACTTTTTACATTATATTGCCCATTGACGCGCGCACGAATTTGAAAGTTTGACGCGCGCGTGTGGCATTATGGAATGTCGAGAATGACTGTAAATAGTTGGAAATTGTCAAGAATAGTGTCAGGAATACAAACCATGCAAAAAAAACGGCGTTTTTACGTTCTGTACGAGTTGTGCACGCGCATAACGCGCGCGCGGACGCGCACGGACGGAAAATTTTGAAATGCTTAAAATGTCCTGAACCATACTCTAATTTGATTAAAAAGTAATTTTGAGCATTTCTAAATTTTAACGCGCGCGTACGTGCGCGTCATGATGCGCGTGCGGATTTTGTTGACATTTTATGTTGACCCATGACCTGAAGTTAATGTGTGTCAAATATGGTTTATTTTTGATGACTCGTTATGAAGATATGATCGATAATGTGATTTCACAAAATGGCGCCTGGATGACGTCACGATGACCTGATGACCTTGAAAAAGATGCCAGAACTTGATCTGATATGACCTGATATCTGACGAAAATTTGATAAAAATTGGGTCAGCCGATTTTGAGGAATCATGGTAACAAGAAAGTGTATGAAAAATAAAAATAAATAACTAGAAATTTAATTCGTCACTGAAGACGAATTAGGTGGTCTGTCCCTGTGGCAAATTGCTTTGTCAGACGTGATAATATTTATGGAAGATAATAATCATGATAATGTTGACGACAATGATGATAACATGGCCATATAAGTGATTGTTACGATTTCAGCCTTTTCCTAGCATTTTCAATTCCTAGGCTCTACTACCTATTTAAGTGGAATAGCGCCCCTTCGGTTTCAATAGGGCATAAAGCGTGTGAAAAATGAATTTGGGATGATTCGTAGAAAGATAGGGATGAAACAAAAACAAAGAGGGGAGATGAAAGAGAAAGGGAGAGAGAGAGAGAGGAGTAAGGGAAAGGGAGAGAAGAGACAAAGAGATAGAAGGAGACAGAGACAGATAGGAAAGTGAGATAGGATAAGAGAGACAGAGAGAAAAAGAGAGAGAAATTGGGGGGGGGGTGATTGCACACAGATTACAAATTCATTTTCTATCATGATTATGATTATGTTGACGAAGATGAATGACAAAATGATTATGTGAAAGATGACCCTCATATGACGATAACATTTATAATGAATATATTCATGATTGTTATGATTTCAGCCTTTTCTCAGCATTTCCAATTCCTAGGCTTTACTTCCTGTTTAAGTGGAATAGCGCCCCTTCTGGTACTATTTGTTGGGACATTATAAAAAAAAAAGGTACTTGAAATAGTATAAAACGTGTGCAAATTGAATTTTGGATGATTTGGAGCGTTCTTAAATTGTGCGCTCGCACTGACATTATTTTTTTTGTGTATAAAGTAAAATGGACTTTTCGTTTGCGAGGTATAACAACAAGTTTATTTTGAGAAAATGGCACCTGGATGATGTCACGATGACTTGATGGCCTGAAAGATGACCCTCATAGGATGATGATGACAGTGATAAAAATGTTTATTTTCACGATTGTTATGATTTTATCTATTTGTTTATTTTGTATGGTTTATTGCAAAAAAAATCATTCGCGGCCAATGTTGAAAGTGGTATATCAAATGGAATGGTATGGAATATCGAAAACAGCGGTCAGTGATCAAGAACTAAAGATGACAATGTTAAAAAGAACATATGAAATTGTGACAACAGTAGGATCGTTGTAATCATTCACCCCGCTGAATAAGAGAAAAGAGGACATGTAAACAAGAGGGAGCATGAGAAAGATAGGTAAGAAACAAGGACAAAGAGGAAAGGTGTGAGAGAGAGAGAGAGAGAGAGAGAGGAGAAAAGGAAAGTGTGAAAAATGAATTTTGGATGATTCGTCGAAAGATAAGGATGAAACCAAGACAAAAAGGGAAGGTGAAAGAGAAAGAGAGAGATGGCAGTGATGATGATAGTAGAAATGATGAAAATGATTGTGATGATGATGACGATGATGATAATGATGGTTAAAATGGTGATAATGATGATGATGACGATGATGGTTGAAATAGTAATGATAGTGATGATAATGGTTGAAATGGTGATAATGATTTTTATGATTTCAGCTTTTTCCTAGCATTTTCAATTCCTAGGCTCTACTACCTATTTTAGTGAAATAGCGCCCCTTTGGTTTCAATAAGGCATAAAGCGTGTGAAAAATGAATTTTGGATGATTCGTCGAAAGATAAGGATGAAACAAAGACAAAAAGGGGAGGTGAAAGAGAAAGAGAGAGAGAGAGAGAGAGGAATAAAGGAAAGGGAGAGAAGAGACAGAGACAAAGTAGGAGACAGAGACAGATAGGAAAGTGATAGAGGAGTGAAGGAAAAAGGAGAGAAGATAGAGAGAGAGAGAGTGATGAGTAAAGGAAAGGGAGCGAAGAGACACACAGAGAGAGAGAGAAGGAGACAGAGACAAATAGGAGAGTGATAGAGGAGTAAAGGAAAAAGGAGAGAAGAGAGAGAGAGAAAGAACGAGACAGACACAGAGATAGGAGAGTGAGAGAGAAAGAGAGAGAAATGGGGGGGGGGGGGGGGGGGAGATTGCACACGTAAAGCAGAAAAAGGGGCAGAAGTACAGCAGCCAATTTAACTTTCACTTGACTATTTTAGCATGATCCCGGCATCTGATCAAAAAACGGAGGGCACATTTACGATAGCCCATAGTCTCAGCTATAACATTCTAAAATCTGGGAGAAAACGGAGCAAAAACAACCGAGATATTGCTCAAAGAACAAAGCCATGTAGTTTGATGATATGAGAAAAATTCATCTTCCATAGACATGACACGTAAATAGGGAAAATTGGCGCCTGGATGACGTCACAACAAAAAAATCTCCCCCCAAAGCTTCATAAATAGAATGATGTGTCCACATAGACTACCGGAAAAAAATGCAAAAATGCAAAAATGCAAAAAAAAAAAAAAAAATGAAAAATCACTACCTGGAGTCGAACCTGGGCCGTTTGAACCGGAGGCAAGTGCTATGACCACTAGACCAAAAACTTCCCCATAGACTTAACACGTAAAGCAGAAAAGGGGCGGAAGTACAGGAGCCAATTTAACATTTACTTGGATATTTGAGCATGATCCCGGCATCTGATCAAAAAACGGAGGGCACACTTACGATAGCCCATAGTCTCAGCTATAACATACTAAAATCTTGGAGAAAACGGAGCAAAAATAATCGAGATATTGCTCAAAGAACGAAGCCATGTAGTTTGATGATATGAGAAAAATTCATCTTCCATAGACATAACACGTAAATAGGGAAAATTCTGACATGTCGCGTTTAATCGAATTTTTGACTATGATGACGTCATCAAAATGAAAAATGGTGTTGACTGAGCTTGTAGAGAATTGTCTCAGCTACAACATATCAAAAGCTGGGAGAAAATCGACCAAATATGACTGAAGTACTGTCAAATCAATAGAAAAATTATGACGTCATTTTTTCAAAATCATAATTTTGAGTTCACTTGCTGATATGATGACATCAGAATGTCCGATCGGCCAAAATTATGCATGAATTGAAATCTACAACTCATAGGCTTTCAGAATATGTAAAAAAAAAATGGGGGTAACCGTGCTTTCTGACGAGCTATGGCTGATTTTAGAAAGGCATGTTTTTACCACTTTTTACATTATATTGCCCATTGACGCACGCGCGGAGTTTAAAGTTTGACGCGCGCGTGTGGCATTATTAGATGTCGAGAATGACTGTAAATAGTTGGAAATTGTCAAGAATAGTGTCAGAAATACAAACCATGCGAAAAAAAAACGGCGTTTTTACGTTCTGTACGAGCTGCGCGCGCACATAACGCGCGCGCGGACGCGCACGGACGGAAAATTTTGAAATGCTTCAAATGTCCTGAACCGTACTCTCCTTTGATCAAAAAGTGATTTTGAGCAATTCTAAATTTTGACGCGCGCGTACGTGCGCGTCATGATGCACGCGCGGATTTTGATGGCATTTTATGTTGACCCTTGACCTGAAGTTCATGTGTATCAAAAATGGTTCATTTTTGATGACTCGTTATGAAGATATGATCGATAATTTGATTTCACAAAATGGCGCCTGGATGACGTCACGATGACCTGATGACCTTGAAAAAGATGCCCGAGCTTGAACATATAAGACCTGATATCTGAAGAAAATTTGAAAAAAATTGCCTGAGCCGATTTTGAGGAATCATGGTAACAAGAAAGTGGGATAAAAATAAAAATAAATAATAATAATAAAGAAAATTCTGACGAAATTAAAAGGTGATCTGTCTACGACAGACCACCTAATAAACTAGAAATTTAATTCGTCACTGAAGACGAATTAGGTGGTCTGTCCCTGTGGCAAATTGCTTTGTCAGACGTGATAATATTTCTGCAAGATAATAATCATGATAATGTTGACGACAATGATGATAACATGGCCATATACGTGATGACAATGACGATAATGATATATTGATAATGATGATCAGAATGGCCACAATAATGACAATAACGATAATCGAAGTCGCATAGCGCCCCTTCAGGTACAATTTTATGGGCGATTTTTTGAAAAGTGCTTGAAATGGCATAAAACGTCTGCAAAATGAATTTGGGAGGATTTGAATCATTTCTAAATTTTGCGCGCGCACGGACGCGCGGACGTACGCGTACGCGCGCGTTTAACGAATTGACCTTGACTGAAATGACAGTGACCTTAACCATGCCAAATATGAAAGAGAAATGACATTTCATTATGAAGATATAACCATAAGTTGATTTTCACAAAATGGCGCCTGGATGACGTCACAACAAAAAAATCTCCCCCCAAAGCTTCATAAATAGAATGATGTGTCCACATAGACTACCGGAAAAAAATGCAAAAATGCAAAAATGCAAAAAAAAAAAAAAATGAAAAATCACTACCTGGAGTCGAACCTGGGCCGTTTGAACCGGAGGCAAGTGCTATGACCACTAGACCAAAAACTTCCCATAGACTTAACACGTAAAGCAGAAAAGGGGCGGAAGTACAGGAGCCAATTTAACATTTACTTGGATATTTGAGCATGATCCTGGCATCTGATCAAAAAACGGAGGGCACACTTACGATAGCCCATAGTCTCAGCTATAACATACTAAAATCTTGGAGAAAACGGAGCAAAAATAATCGAGATATTGCTCAAAGAACAAAGCCATGTAGTTTGATGATATGAGAAAAATTCATCTTCCATAGACATAACACGTAAATAGGGAAAATTCTGACATGTCGCGTTTAATCGAATTTTTGACTATGATGACGTCATCAAAATGAAAAATGGTGTGACTGAGCTCGTAGAGAATTGTCTCAGCTACAACATATCAAAAGCTGGGAGAAAATCGACCAAATATGACTGAAGTACTGTCAAATCAATAGAAAAATTATGACGTCATTTTTTCAAAATCATAATTTTGAGTTCACTTGCTGATATGATGACATCAGAATGTCCGATCGGCCAAAATTATGCATGAATTGAAATCTACAACTCATAGGCTTTCAGAATATGTAAAAAAAAATGGGGGTAACCGTGCTTTCTGACGAGCTATGGCTGATTTTAGAAAGGCATGTTTTTACCACTTTTTACATTATATTGCCCATTGACGCACGCGCGGAGTTTAAAGTTTGACGCGCGCGTGTGGCATTATTAGATGTCGAGAATGACTGTAAATAGTTGGAAATTGTCAAGAATAGTGTCAGAAATACAAACCATGCGAAAAAACGGCGTTTTTACGTTCTGTACGAGCTGCGCGCGCACATAACGCGCGCGCGGACGCGCACGGACGGAAAATTTTGAAATGCTTCAAATGTCCTGAACCGTACTCTCCTTTGATCAAAAAGTGATTTTGAGCATTTCTAAATTTTGACGCGCGTGTACGTGCGCGTCATGACGTGCGCGCGGATTTTGCTGACATGTTACATTGACCCTTGACCTGAAGTTTATGTGTGTTAAATATGATTCATTTTTGATGACTTGTTATGAAGATATGATCGATAATGTGATTTCACAAAATGGCGCCTGGATGACGTCACGATGACCTGATGACCTTGAAAAAGATGCCAGAGCTTGATCTGATATAACCTGATATCTAACGAAAATTTCATAAAAATTGGGTGAGCCGATTTTGAGGAATCATGGTAACAAGAAAGTGTATGAAAAATAAAAATAAATAATAAAGAAAATTCTGACGAAATTAAGAGGTGATCTGTCGATACCGACAGACCACCTAATAAATAAAGAAAATTCTGACGAAATTAAGAGGTGATCTGTCGATACCGACAGACCACCTAATTAATAGACATGAAGGAAAGAGCTGGGTATAAATTTCTAAAAGGTGAATATACAGTGCATATAAAAAAAAAAGTATACCCAAATTTGTTAGCTCCTACTTAGAAATTCATAACCTCTGTGAGTTTGAAATTTATTTCATAGTAAAGAGCAACTAATATTCTGTCTAATGGTACCTTATTCATAACCAGGGCTCGACACTAGCGGAGGTCCAGAGGTCAAAGTCCCCCCAAATGATGTGTTGGACCACCAAATTTTAAAAAAAACAAGGAAATGGAGGTCACATGGTGACCACCAAAAATTTTAAAGGGGCAGTCTAATGAGAACTCATGGGGAAATGAAATCGTGCGGAATTTGCAAAAGGCTCGTTTACTTGTACACATAGCACGCCCGTTGTGCGAGGCCGTCGGACTAAGGTCATAAATGATCGGACGGCACAAAGTTGACCGAACTGGAGCTCGGCGAATACTTCAGGTTTAACCACTCCCGGGCTCTTAGTCTTGTAACTGGTTGTAACCTCGTTCCCCCAAACAAGTTTAGTGTAATGCTGAAATATTTCCAAATACAAAACACGGTTAACTTCTGGTTGATTAGTCTAGCCATCGCTTCTGCACTGCCCTGCCGCGACTCGTTGTCGCCACGATTACGTAACTAATCCCAGGCTCTACCAGAGAGCTGGCTCTGTAATTACTTTTCCATATGTTTGATTACTTTCCCACCGCGCGAAATTTAAAACACAAGCCAGTCTTATCTCAGAGGTGGTCCAATATGAATCACATGTTTTAGCACGTGCGATGGAAGTCCTTGTATCGAAGTGACACGAAGCTCCGAGTATATTTTCCTCTCTCATCGGAAATCGCCCATGCAGGCCTACCAAAGTATCCCTTTAAATCGCCGATCCCCTCCCAAATCGAGGAAAGAGCTCAATGCGATGTTTAAATGCGTCACACATTTTCACAAAACATTCGCGTGTGAAGATAAACAGCGAGTGCTAGTGATGTGCATGTACTGTGTAACATGATTGTTCAAATTCAATTTTAAAATCTTGCATTTAATTTGAACATAAACTCTGCCATGTAAAAGTTGGTTAGACATTTCAAAAAAAATTGGCTTAAATTTCACTTTAATTATAGCTCAAAGCTGAAACCTCATGCCACAATTCGATCTCTAGTAAAAGACATTTGTATTATTTTATTTAATTTGATTTTTTGTTAGATTCCTATTTCAAAAAGTTGGTTTTGGTGTCAAAATATTGAATTTCTCTGAATATCCTTCCTTCTCAAACACTTTTAAGTCATGTGACTCAAATTCGCGATCGCGATAGCAGATTTTACGATCGCGATCGTGATAGCAGATTTTTGCGATCGCGATCACGAACATTAGTCATGTGACTATACATGTACTTGAGAATGAAGAATGATTGAAGAAATTCAATAATTTGACACCAAATCTGAATTATTGCAACAGGAATTCAATAAAAAATCATATTAAATGAAAGAATATAAATGTCTTCTACTGGAGAATGAATTAAGGCATAACATTTGAGCTCTGAGCTAGAATAAAAGCAGAATTTATGTACATTAAGTGCTAGCATTTTATAAGAGCAGATTAAAGTGAAAATTTATGCTTCAATCATCATCACCTCCCTGATCATAGCGATCTGAGGTCCGGTTTCTCAGGCTTCACTTTGTTTTGCAGCGCAAATTAGTGCAGTCGTTAATCAAATGGGAATATTTTTGCGAGCTGTGAAATTTGCATCCCAACATCAACTCGCAAAATACGCGAAAATTACGGCTTTTACATACAGTACGTGAAAGTGAAAGGTCAAGCACATGTCATGAAATTGAAAACAATACCGCAAAACAAATTAATTCTAAACGTTTTAAAAAAAATCTTATTTTATTATTTAATGTGGACCTCCAAAATTGAGTGTGGTCCACCAAAAATGAAAATAAGTCAAATTTGGAGGTCCAACTGGACCACCAAAATTTTCAGTTAGTGTCGAGCCCTGTCATAACCATGCTGTCAAGGATGACTAAGCAGCAGGCTTTTCAAAAAGTATTGTCAAAATCCTCTTGTACCAAATTTTGGCTGATGCGACGAAAGTGGGTAAAAACCCATTATGTATTTGTTGTTTCAATTTGAAAACAATTGCTGAGTTATTTCAATCAGTTTTGTGAATTTGAATAGAAAAAAACTGTTAATGTCAACCCAAACTCAAGAAAAGGCTGATTACAAGCAAAATTTATGATATTTCCTTTACCAAGATGACACAATCTAAAATCTTGGCTTACCCCGCATCCCTTCTTTAAAGTATGCTTTTTTTATTTTGAGTCATTCAAAATGGACAAAGTTTACTTGGGAAGCTCTTTACATGAAAGTCTTATATCAATCACATTTGTGATTTTTTTCTGTGTGTGTGTGTGTGTGCTATTCGAGATAAACAACTTTAATTGCACCTTATGCAGGTGAAATGGTGCAGGGGACACATTAGCAGACAGTATTTAGTTAAAGAGGCAAGAAATTAGAAGGCTGTTTCAAAATAAATTAGGGCTATCCTGTGGATTGAAAAATGCTGAATGAAAGCTTAGATACACTGGATCACTTTAAACAATAAAGCATTGAAGCACAAAGGAGAATTCAACATTTAAAAAGATTTCAGACTAAATGAACACATGCATATATGGCTTGACCCACATTCGTCGCATCAGCCCAAACTTGGTACAAGTGATTTTGACAATACTTTTTGAAAAGCCTGCTGCTCAGTCATCATTGACAGCATGGTTATAAATAAGGTACCATTAGACAGAATATTAGTTGCTCTTTACTATGAAATAAATTTCAAACTCACAGAGCGTTATGAATTTTTAAGTAGGAGCTAACAAATTTGGGTATACTTTTTTTTGACACGCACTGTACATGATCACATACATGCTAAGAGGTGTAATGAGAGACAGCGAAGCGTACTAGACATCACATATAGAGCCACAGAGAGAGAGAGAGAGAGAGAGATGTACAAGCATGCTATGTATGAAATACATGATAGATAGAGGAAGGAAAGGCAAATAAAGACATCTGAGAAATAAAGAAATGAGAAAGAGGGAGGAAACGAATAAAATGACACAGTAAGAAAGGGAGAAAGATGGGGGAGAAGTGGCACTAAGAAAGGGAGAGAGAGAGAGGGGAAATATTAGCTTACACAATGTAACATTAAAGCCTACATGGGAGGAAGATTAAGATAAATGAGGTACATGTAGATACAGTACTTCATTTCTAAGCAACAGAACCTGAAATAAGTATAATTATAAAAAAGCTTCATGTTGTTTTTATGGGAGGCTGCTGCCATCGAGAGATATTTCTCATCAGTACTCAATAGCATGTTCTGAATTGTCATTTGTTTTGGTTTAGAGCAACAGTCATAAAAACTATATCACTCATATCATCAAGAGCTTTGCAAATATAAGGAAAAAGGAAATATTAATTAAAACCTTAATTTGAAAACTTTGTTAATTTCTATATAAAGTCTGAAGAAGTGATTTTATACAAAGATCTGTGTTATTAGTAATATACATACAGTGCTAGAATAAGTAATTATACAGGCTTGAATGTGTTATTTGTTTGTGAAAGAACATAGGAACCAGAGTTTGGAAGGAGGCCTACATTGCAACTGACACATAATTTGTCAATCCATTTTGACTTCTACATTTGCAACTTTCTGGACTACACTACTGCATTTTCATGTTTATTTGTCATTATGGCTTTGACTGTTCATTAGTACATGTCTTGATTCTTCTTCTGTACTTTCTTGTACATTTTGGTGATAATCCAATATTGTCAGATTCTTGATTTCAAGGCCAATAAATAGATTTGATTTGATTTGATTTGACTTGATTTACACACTCACTACCTTGACATTAATACTTACATCACCAGTGAATGAGTACTTGGCCCGGAGTATCTTGCGGTACAAGCGTGTCCTATTATCATCATCGAACGGCATCCTACCACTCAACAGTATGTATGCCACCACACCTATAGCCCATAAGTCTACCGATTGGGTGTAGGGCTTACGCAGCAATATCTCCGGAGAGATGTACTCTGGCGTTCCACAAATTGTCCTCATCATGTTATTCTCTGGACCCTCCGCATTCTTCCTGAAACTTGCCAGTCCAAAGTCTGTGATCATGATTTTTGATTCGTTACCAGGATGATAGTACAGCAGGTTTTCTGGTTTGAGATCTCGGTGGGTGATACCCAATCCATGCAGGTATCGCATCGCATCAAGTACCATATGAAGTACACGTGTAGCATCGCGTTCGGTGAAGTTTCCTCGCGTCACTATACGATCAAATAACTCGCCACCAGTTGCAAGTTCCATGATCATGTAGATCCGATCTTTACCATCATAAACTTCTAAGAGTTGGATGATATTTGTGTGTCTTACTCTACGAAGGATTGTCAGTTCCACCTCCCAGAATTGTTTCCCATCTCTCTTCTTCTCCACCATTTTGATTGCATAGGGTTGTCTGGTGGAGCGATGTTCAACTCGTACAACCCGACTGTATGTCCCTGTCCCAATAAGGGCTTTGATATCATACTTTGCATTGACTCGAGGGTCAAACTTAACCTTCCATTTAGCTCGTTTCTGGCTCTTATTCTCGCCATTATTTACGCGATTGTACTGACTTACTTTACCCGTGTTATTTCCACCATACGATGGCACACCACCAGTTTCCACTGTTTTGACCCAGTCTATATGTTTATCGATGATAGGGGAGTCGGGAGCTAACTTGCCGCTCCCACAACCCATCGCCGCTGCTGCTTGATTCCTCCAGTTTTACCAATTAAAACGATCATCACTTTCTGGTATGACTTATCCAAGTTTTAGTCCAAGTTTCCAAGTTTTAGAATCCAAAATGGTCAGATATATCACTTCGCTTCCATGATGGATATTTCCACTATCTAACTCCGCAAAACTCCGCAAAAACTCTCCAAAACTATACACTCAGTTGCAGGTGCATGAAAACTCCTACATCGCCACACAGCACGGTATGCAGTCTTTACATCCAATCCGCATCGCACACAATCTTCTTCTACACACAACGGGCTCTCCAAACACACACACAATGGGATGAAAGAAAGAATAACTCAAGGCAAGATAGCTCTCCCAACAATATACGGTGCGTGGTGACGTACCAAACAGGGCTAACAATTAACCCAGGCCAATATATTTTGGGGTTATTTACATGGATTTTTGTTCAATATGTTAATTGAATTCCTTAATGTTGTATGATTGTACTTCTTTTCTATGTAATAACATATAAATAACATGGATTTTCATTGCTTTTCATGGATAATAATGAACATGAACCTTTTAGTATAGGATAAATATGCCCCTATTAATGATACAATTCAATTTACTCATAATATTTTCATTAATCAACATATGAGGCGTATTATGCTGTACTTATAATAATATTAAATATTGCTTTTTTTGTCAATGTATTGCAAGTAATATGATTTTAGGCGACTGGAGGTGCTTCTTAACATGGAAGTGGTGACCCCAACTTGGGCTCCATTTATTCTGAGACTAAATAGGTAATAAATAAGATAAATCCATTAAATTCTAGAGCCAGTAGGCCTACATGGCACTGAACTGCGATTTGGGGTTTCAGGAAATGTCAGATGAGGTCACAAAGGCCCATTATCCAAAAGGTAAAGAACCAATGAAGTTATGATAGCTCAGAAGTAGTTATCATAATTATTATATGTACTTTCATCATTGAAATAATGTTGGGGCTAAAATGTATGATGATCACAAATCATGATTAATAGCGATAAAAGAATTACAAATGAAATGTGGATTCCCTCTCTGTTTTTAATAAACTTGATTAATTTAAGACATCCCATCATTACAAGAAACACACACAGTTACAACCAGGGGCGGATCCAGGATTTCGTATAAGGGGGGGCACACAAATGCAGGATTGTCAACTTTGGGAAACTGCTTGGAGGGAGACCCATATTTTTTTGGTCTCTCTCGCCAGGCCTCCAAAAGTCGCTCAGTGGGGGGGGGGGGGGGGGGGGGGGGGGGTGGCGAGCAAAAAAAAATTTTCGCCAGCCCTCCAAAAGTCGCTCAGTGGGGGGGGGGGGTTATGGGGTCCAGTTCCCCTTAATAATTCTCTGACAAGCAAAAAAAAAAAAAAAAAAAAAAAAAAAAAAAAGGTTTTCTGGTCGAAAAGGGGGGGCACAATCGCAAATAGGGGGGGCACATTGCATTGTTTTCCCTCAAAAGGGGGGGCACGGGCCGGGATTGCCCCCCCCTGGATCCGCCACTGGTTACAACAACAACAACAACAACAAATCGGAACATGATAGGCCTTGTCATCATCGGAATTTAAAACGAACAAAGTGGTAATCACGGCGAATATGCAGTATGTTGTAGAAAGAAATTATTTTGCTTGTGCATGTGCGCGCTCCCTTTCATAATATTATATGAAAACAGAAATCGAAATTATATTGTGAAATCTTACATCGTTATAATAATTAATGACTTTTAACTCAATCATTGGGGAGGGTAGATGGCACGAGAAACCATTTATGGGGAAATGTAATCTATTCTTTTTTTCGTTTTGCATTCTAATTTTAGGCACAAATTTTTCTTCTGACGTCAAGAATCACATTAAGTAACATTATCTTGTGAGGTTTGATCGCCTACAGAAAAGGTTTTAAGGTAGAAAAAAAATCATAGGACCTATACAGGTGAATTAACATCCCCTAGAAAAGATGACTTGTAAATGTTCTAAATATTATACCACGAAATATGCATTGACTAAAAGAGTAGGCCTACTATAAACATGCCATGGTTTGGCTTAAATTCTCTAGTGCCAAACGATTTCAAATTATAAGGTATGTCTATTCCCCCCCCCCCCCCCCCCCCCCAACTGTAAGAGACTGTAAGAGATTCCCAGTTTAGGGAAATTCCTATTTTT